>JAOWBW010000471.1:1170216-1325470 GCA_026119855.1 Campanula takesimana
CTTCCTGCGCTAGCCTTAAATCACGCTCTTCATCAGATTCAAATCTGGTACGTTTGATAGGCGCACGAGGAGGGTCATCAACCACCCTTTTTCCTTTGCTTTTCTCTGCACCCCGGCAAGGGATCAGCGCTTTGTCTAGCGCTTGCCTTCACTGCGCTCTTTATTAATGGTGCGCCTTTTAAGAGCTGGCGCATCATCTGACTCTGTGTCTTCATCAACTAAGCCTTCAACAGATTTGATTTGAATTCCCTTGGCGCGCTTCGTAGGCTTCTTTCTGCGCTTCTTGAGGTCCAAATTCGCTTTACCAAACGTTGGAACATCATTGATCTTATACTCAGGATCTCATTCAAAAATTAACTAACTTAGGGTAAGTTAGAAAAAGTTTTGTGAGAAGAAGGCAGTGAGAGCGGAATCGGGTCTTTCCATCACTCTTGTTCTTCACAAATTTATCAATCTGCTCACGCAACGTCTTGAACAGAATGTGAGGCCAGTGAAGCTTCTCCTTGGCCATGATGGCAGCTGTATATTCCCATTGTTCCACCGTGAATCGGTTCACGTTCCGGTTTTGAAAACAATTGAAGTTCCCACCAAGTGCGCGATGTGAGTCAAGAGTTCTCCACCATCTCGAATTTCGGTGTTTTTATATTATTTGAAGCGTGGGAATATTTAGAAGTGAGCAGCCATCTTGTTCTGATCATCAATAGAGTAAGTCATCGGACGCCCAATAATCCGATCTTCACCCGTAGATGGAAAACCGAGCAAGTGTCGAATCACAGACGAGAAATATGGACGAACATTTTGAACGCGAGCCTCAATCCGGTAGTGAGTGCGCCCATTTACATCAATTTCCACTAGAAAAGCAGTGGAAAAGAACTCATCCACGAGGAGTGCAGAATAAAAAGTTTGGTCCATGGTGAATAAGGGAGCAGACCAGCTACGCGCAGGGTCTCTATTATGTCTCTTCCAATCACTTCACCAGATAGCTCTAATAGATCAAGAGTTTCTTCTAATTTGAAATTTGCAAGGTCCTGAAAAAAAGATAATTGATGTTAGAAGTGACAAAGGCGCATAGAAACATAAAATGATCAAAGTAACATAGGCGCATAAAGAATAGATAGGCGCATAATTGAATCAGGCGCACAACAATATAATAAGGCGCATAGAGTTACAAGGCGCATATTATGGCTATGTGAATACTAAGGAAAAATTAAAACAACGAAATTTGACTAAGTACAAAGTTAGGCGCATAAGGTTTTAGGCGCAGAATAATTTAAGCGCATATACAAGTAGAGGCGCAGAAAGCATTCAGGCGCATAAAAAATAGGCGCATAAAGAAGTACATAGGCGCATATCGTGTGAAAATTTTACTTAGCAAAAACAAAACAACAAGTATTCAAATGAAAGAAATGAAAATCAAAAAGTTCAAATTTTCGAAAACAAGATAGAAAAATTTTAGAGACCAAAACATGCAAGAATGACGAAGAACACGAAGAACGACCCTTGAATGCTCGAAGAACACCAAGAACACGAAAATCATGAAACTTCACCAAAATAGACAAATAATATATCAAAATGACCGCATGACAACAAGGAATCTAAATATGTAAACAAAAACATGAACAAATCAATAATGAAAGCACAATGAACAAAAGAAGAACCGAAAAATTTGAATTTTTTTGAAACCAAAAATTCAGATTTGTAACAAAGAAAGCATTGATCGTTGAAATGTTGGATTTAAAAGATTCGAAATCATGAATAGAACACAACCCAACAAACGATATAGAAAACGGATCATCGAAACATGAAAAATCAAGGAAAAATGAATCCGGGTTTGTAAAAACGAAAAACACTGAAAATGACGAAAAAGGAAAAAGAATTCAGAAAATTAAAGAGATTAAAGGTTGAGAATTCATACCATTTCGTCTTGTGTAGATGTTGATGCTTTCTTAGGACCCATAAATTATATATATATATATAGAAATGAAGAGAAGAATAGAGAAGATGAAGGTAGAGAGAGAGAGGGTGAGAGTCGGGGAGAGAGAGAGAGACGAGAGACAGAGAGGAGAGTTGGTAGGAGGGAGTGTAGGTGATGATGAATATTATATAGGTTAGGTTTAAAATTTGCAAATAAAAAAAAATGCACTGATCAGAAAAATTACAGTCAAATTAAAAAAATGGGAAGTTGAAAGGATGGCATTTATGAGGATTTTGAAAAAGGCGGCTAATCATGACTGCGCATTTATGAGGGATTTTGAGATTTGAAGTGCATTAAATGCTGAATGACACAAAGTACGACTGATGTGACATCTTATTTTTGAAAAACTGCTCCACTTTCCCTTTAAGTGTATGAGCAATTTTGACTAATTTTTGCACAAACACCAAAAACATCTATTTTGGTGTAAGTTTGGGGTGCAAGAAATATATCCCCAGAAAATAAAATTTTCGAAAAGCGTAAAACGAGGGAAAAATTTAATTGCACAAGTACCCTTGAACAATTAAGGAATGTCAAAAGACATAGATTCCTATAATAAATGAACAGAATAAACATACCTGGTACTTGTGTATTTAATACGTTCAATCATTGAAATTAAATTTGAGAATGATTGAGCCGCAATAGTTAATGCGCGCATGAAGGGGCGCATTACTTCAACAAGGCGCATACTCATCTAGGCGCATTATTCATCAAGGCGCATTAAGGCGCGCAAAGATGGTTGAGGGCGCATAAAGTTTGATGCATGGATGCTAGGCGCGCATGAATTATAGGCGCGCATATGTGAGCGCGCAGAAAATGAGTGAGGGCGCGCAGTTAGTAAGGCGCATAGATGGCGCATAATTTCCTTGAAACTTTGAAAAATTGATTTAACATTTGTACCTAATATACTCATAACTCAACAAAACATAAAATCATTAGTATTGACAAAACTATATTGAATTTAGTTGAGTTCAAGCATACCCATTTCACCTCTCAAAAACATGAACCGTTTCGCGTCGAGTGCTTTCGTTAGAATGTCGGCGATTTGATAGTCGGTTCCCACGTGTTCCAAATGAATATTGCCTTTCTCCACGTGGTCTTTGAGGAAGTGATATTTGATGTCGATGTGCTTGGTCTTTGAGTGCATGACAGGATTTTCAGAAACCGCAATTGTTGATGTGTTGTCGCAGTAGATGGGACAATTTTCTTCGATGATATCATAGTCCACCAATTGCTGCTTCATCCAAAGTATTTGGCAACAACAACTTCCGCAGCGATATATTCGGCTTCGGTTGTTGAAACAGATACAGAAGCTTGTTTCTTACTTGCCCATGACACAAGTCGATATCCGAGGAAATGACAGGTGCCACTAGTGCTTTTCCTATCAATTGTGCACGCTGCATAATCCGCATCTGAATAACCTACAAGTTTAAAGTTCGAATCTTTGGTGTACCAAAGTCCAAGGTTAACAGTGCCAGAGAGATATCTTATAATACGTTTCACAGCAATTAAGTGTGCTTCTCTAGGGTCGGATTGATAACGAGCACAAACACAAACACTAAACATAATATCAGGCCTACTAGCAGTAAGGTAAAGGAGTGAGCCAATCATACCTCGATAGAGCGTTTGATCAACACGTTTACCTTTTAAATCTTTGTCGAGTTTGTTGCCGGTGGCCATTGGAGTATCGTATGCTTTAGCGTTCTCAAGTCCAAACTTCTTGATTAAGTCCTTTGTGTATTTGGCTTGATTGATAAGATGCCTTCACTCATTTGCTTGATTTGAAGCCCGAGGAAGAATGTGAGTTCTCCCATCATGCTCATTTCAAACTTGCTCTTCATTAGTTTCTCAAAACGCTTGCACAACAATTCATTAGTAGAACCAAATATAATATCATCAACATAAATTTGAACAAGTAATTTATGACCATTATGTTTGGCAATGAAAAGAGTTGTATCGATTTTACCGCGAGTGAAGCCTTTTTCGATGAGAAACTTTGATAGTGTATCATACCATGCTCTTGGTGCTTGTTTGAGTCCATACAAAGCTTTCTGGAGTTTGTACACATGATTTGGAAATTGTGAATCTTCAAACCCAGGTGGTTGAGCAACATAGACTTGTTCTTGGAGTTCACCATTTAGAAACGCGCTCTTCACATCCATTTGATATAACTTGAAGTTCTTGTGAGCGGCGTAAGCTAGAAATAATCTGATAGCTTCAAGTCTTGCTACGGGCGCAAAAGTTTCATCGTAGTCAATTCCTTCTTCTTGCCTATAGCCTTGTGCAACCAATCTTGCTTTGTTTCTCGTGATGGTTCCATTCTCATCCATCTTGTTCCTGAACACCCATTTCGTACCAATCACTCCATGATCATTTGGTCTTGGAACTAGAGTCCAAACCTTACATCGTTCAAATTGATTGAGTTCTTCTTGCATTGCAACAACCCAATTAGGATCTTGGAGCGCTTCATCAGCCTTCTTCGGTTCAATTTGAGAGATAAAAGCAGTGTAAGCATCAAAGTTTGTAGCTCTCCTTGTACGAACACCAACTTGTAGATCACCGATGATATTAGCAATTGGGTGACCTCTAACTTCACGAATTTCAGGAGGTAAGTTAGGTTGAGTCGTAGAAACTTGAAGGTCTTCAATTGGTACATCTTCACCAGATTCAAAGTCATTGAAATTTGGGGGTTGAACTGGCTCAGAATTGAAATTTGGGTTTACACCAGATGCAGCAGTAGAAATAGGCGCGTGAGAGGAATCATGAGGCGCATCATTTGAGTGAGGCGCAATAGATGATTCACCAGGCGCATTATACATTGAATTAGGCGCATTTGATGTAGATGGATTTCCTTGTGTTGATAGATTCTGATCTTGAGTGGGCGCAACATAAATAGGAGCACCTGTATCATTTAGCTCAATAGAATCATCAGCAACATTTGGAGCCAAATGTGGCTCAAGGAGAGAATGTTCATCAAATGTAACATGTACAGATTCAACTATCACTAATGTAGTTCTATTAAAAACTCGAAAAGCTTTAGAGTGTTTGGCATACCCAACAAAAATACCTTCGTCGGCTTTGGCATCGAATTTACCTCTATGTTCGTTTCCGTTGTAGAGGATATAACATTTGCAACCAAAGATCTTGAAGAATGCAATGTTGGGAGTTCTACCACGCCAAAGTTCATACGGAGTCTTGTTGTGAAGTTTGTTGATGAGGGAACGATTTTGAGTAAAACATGCAGTGTTGATAGCTTCTTCCCAAAAGTACTTAGGCAATTTAGCTTCAGCTATCATCGTCTTTCCCGCTTCAATTCTATTCTTTCGTTCAACAACGCCATTTTGTTGAGGGACCGGCGGTTGAAAAGTTGTGATCTATCCCATGATCTTCACAATATCGAGCAACACCGTTGTTTTTGAATTCTGTTCCATTGTCGGATCGAACACTAACGATGTCATCTTCTTTTTGGGTTTGGAGCAGTCGAAATAAGGTAGTGAGAATATCATAACAATCATCTTTTGTAATCATCATCTCCACCCATGTATATCTTGAATAATCATCCACCACAACTAGAGTATACTTGTTTCTTCTAATACTTGCGGTGGAAACTGGTCCAAATAGATCAATGTGAAGCAGTTGCAAACATCTTGTAGTTGAAGGATTTGACTTGCTTGAAAATGACTGCTTCGGTTGTTTGCCAAGTTGACATGCGGCGCACTTTTTGTCATGATGATCAGCAACCTTGGGAAGTCCTTTGACAAGATTATTCCTGCTGAGTTTAGATAGATACTTGAAGTTCAAGTGACTTAAGCGCTTGTGCCACAGCCAACTATTTTCGTTCACACTTTTTGCTACAAAACAAAGATTAGTACTAGAGTTCATACTATGGAAATCAATAATATAAATATTTGTCTTACGATATCCCGTGAGTAAGATAGCTCCAGTTTTGCCATTCTTGATAAGACATTGCGTTGAAGTGAAATGGCATTCTAATCCTTTGTCGCAGAATTGAGATATGGATAATAAGTTGTGCTTGAGCCCTTCGACGAGTGAGACTCTTTCAATGCACACTTTGTCTTTCTTGAGCTTTCCATATGCTACAACTTGACCTTTGTTATTATCGCCAAATGTTACGGAGGGACCTCTTTCTTCATGGACATCTTCTAATAAGGATTCATCTCCAGTCATGTGTCTTGAACACCCACTATCGAGAATCCATTCATAATTTCTAGCTTTTGAAGATCCAGCCATGAAACAAAGAACCTGAAATATAGACATTTAAGCAGGTCCCCTTTATTCCTTTTGGGTCCTAGGGTTAGCAACTTTTGACAACCCACTCTTGCTTGACCTTAGGATTTTTACGTCCTTTGGCATTGGGAGTGAATCGCAAAAGGCATTCCACGGCCTTGTGTCCTGAACAATCACAAATGGAACAATGATGAAAGCCACCAATCACGTGAGTTTTCACAAACTCTTTACTTTTCTTGGGGATGGCATTCTTCTTTGGGTCAGATGAACTAGCCTTAACAAAATCTTTCTTTTGAAATTTTGGAGCGCTTTTTCTCGGAGGGCGCATAGGGCTAGGAGGCGCACGGCGATGAGGCGCGTGGCTCTTAGGCGCATAATGAGCACTCGGAGAAGGAGCGCGCCTATTTTCAAGAATGATTTTGCTAGGAGATGGTTCATCTGTAGCTATATCTTTCCCATTAGCTTTCCCAAATTGCTTCGTTGGGTAGACATAATGGGAATGTTTGTCTCTTGACTTTTTCCTGTCCTTTACCCATTGAATTAGAATGTTTTTCCTTGGGAATTTCAAAGTTTGTTGGTTGGTAAATTCACTATCTCTTTCAGCACAGACATCACATTTAAAGTTGTCACTAGTTGATGAGAATCCCAAGCCACTTTTATCACCACTGACTTTTTGGGACTCAAATATATTCTCCATAGTGACACGAGAATTGGACCACTCATTTGTAATCTTTTTAAGATCAGTAATTTGAGCAACCAATTCATCGTTTTGAACTTTAAGAAGTGAGTTCTGTTCTGTTAGAAAAGTGTTTTTAACAGTAAGAGGAGTCATGCTCTTTATCTGCTCCTTAAGGAGGGTGAGTTCAGATTTAAGTAGAGATTTCTCGGTCTTAAGCTGGGAAATTTCATCACATGATAGTGCTAAAGCTTCCTTCATACTATCAAATCTAGTGATTACCTTTTCAGCCTTCTTGAACAATTTTTCTTGTTCAGCAATCACTTCATCATTGATTTTGGAGATTGGAGCAGTTGGTTCAACCTGTGGTCTAATGTATGCTCCTTTTCTCAATTTGTTCCTTGCTCCAAGATCACATCGTGAGAATAGCAATCCACCATCGTTTTGAGCCGGAGTGAGAAATCCTTGTTCAACGAGCTCGCTGATGGTTGGTCCTTTCTTCTTTTTCACTTCTTGAAAACCTGCAGATTTCTTGATAGGTTTATTCAAGGCATTCATATCGGGAACATCCTTGGAGAAGTCATCATCAGAATCATAAGCATCAACTTCATCATCATTTGCCATCAAACAAACGAGTCCATCATCGGAATCTTCATCGCTCTCATCGGAGTCTGTTTCAATCAAGTGTTGTGCTCATTGCTGGTGCTTCTTCTTCAGCAACCATTCCCTTGTGACGAGTGAAACTTGGGAGTGAATTTGGGAGTATGGCTGCTTCTTCTGCATATATTCAAATTTGGGGATCGGGCAGCTTGATGCAATGTCCGGGTTTCCTGCAATTAAAACAAACAGATCTTCTTTCCTTTTTGAATCACTGCTCCTTGAAAACTTTTGAGGAGCTTTGCTGGTAGATCCTTGAAATTTGTGGGTTGAGCCGGGTCTTGAGAATTTTCTGAACTTTTGAAATTTCTTCACAAACAAGCGAAGTCTTCATCATCCATATCTAATAGCTCAGAAGTAGAAATTTTTGGGATCGGAACTTTTCTCATCTTGTACAGGCGCAGGAACAGGCGCAAGTACAGGCGTAGTCTCTGTGCGCCACCATAGCCATAGATTTTGATTTCCTTCAGTTTCGCTGAAGTTTGAGCTCGTAAACTTTGAGATTTGCATAAAGGTTCCTTAATGTCCATACATCTAAAGTTCCAGCGTCTTCAAGAGCGCTAGATTTATGTAGGTATCTTGATCCAAAAGCTTGTAGAAAATTTACATTCAAATCTTTGTTGGTAAACTTCATGCAAGTGAATACATAGATTGATAATTTCACCAGTAGCGTTCATAAGTTTGCCTCAAGTTTCACGGGGAGTTGAGAGAAATTGTTGCATCCTTTGTACTTCGTATTTCTTGTTCTCCTTGCAGACCGTGTTCCTTCAATATGCTCTCAATAGCATCCCATAGCTCATTAGCGGTAGCACAAATGCATGACTTGTTGTTTCATAGCCTGCCGTGCTTAGAGTGCTTAGAAGAATGTTCTTGCTTGCTATATTTTGCAACTCTTCTAATTTCTTCCTCGGTCCATTCTTCCCTTGGTTTTAGACTGTAGGTGAGCAGCGTTGGTGCGTGGATTTGGATTCGCCTTCATCGGAATATAAGGTCCATAAACGACGGTGTCATGGAGCCTTTCATCGATTGAGTTAGATGAGTCAATATGCTGAATTTCCACACGTCAAAATGATCTTCATCAAAGACCGAACGTGAGTGTAGTTTGCAGTTGCCATAGGTTTTTGAGTTTGCCATTTAGAATCGGCACCCAAGCTGTTAAGCTTGAAAAACGAAAAATGTTTTATAAAGGTGTTAGCTCTGAACCACTTGTTGGTCCCAAAGGGCAACAAGGGTTATGAAAAATAGCTAGAGGTGGGGGGTGAATAGCGTGTTTTAAAATTCTTTTCGTACCCTTGAAAAACTCAATTGCAAATGCGCACTTTATCAAGTAAGCGTTATGAAATGCGCCTAAGTGAGTGATGTGAAATGCACAGCGGAATTTAGTAATGAAAATAGGCGCAAAGTGTGATAAAAGGGGCGCCACACACTCTAAGTATTTTGGCTCAAGTGTTGAAATAAAGAAACTAAGGCAAATGATATAACAAACACAAACACAATCAGTTCAATCAATCTGCAATGAGTAAACAAGCAAATAGTGAGTGAAAATAATAACTTGAAAGAAATGACAAGATAATAACACAAGCTATTTGGAGAGTTCGCTCAATGAAAGATCTACGTCCTCTACCAAGATGGTTAGTCTTGGATTTCTAATGGAGATCTTATATAATGAGAGAGTGTTACAAATTACAACTTTGAGCTACTACACCAACTCAAGATCTAATTTTCTATGAATGAACAAATCCAAAACAATAACCGGGTATCTCTAAAAGATGGATCTAAATGATCAAACTTAAAGAGGTGGTGTGTGAATTTAGGATCAAGGCTCTTTAGATCTTTATGATTTAGAGCACAATGAAACTAAAGTGTTATAGCTTGAAGATCTGGGCTAAGGATGAAGGTATGAAGATGTTTCTTGAGGAAATCTGGAAAACGAAGGCAATCTTCAAATCTTCAACAAATGACTTTGAGAGAGAAATTTTTGAAATTCTTAGCAAAACTCAGCAACTTCAAAATGTTGAAGTTATGGGGTATTATAGTGAACTTCAAAAAACTAGGCCGTTGGAGATCCTTGTGGATAAGATGTACTGTCGCTCATTGATTGGAGCATGCATATATTAGGCCATTTTGACACTCAACATAAATGTGACCGTTGAGGACACATGTCAATAAGATTAGGCGCATATGTATCTTTAACCATCGTTGGATCCTTGGCATAATTTGAATCTCTTCAAGTCTTTGAATCTTCAATAAATCACTGAGTGTTGAATAAAACACTTTGAGCGCGTTTTGAGCCAAGAGGCGCATTGAGCCAAGAGGAGAACAGTAATTGTGCGCCTAAAATCAAGGGGCGGCAGAGGCGCGCTTCATAGCTAGGAAGAAATCCTTATGCGCGTTTCAGAGAGGCGCATGGCGCGAAGAAGAAAGGCGCACGGCGCGTAGCGCAGAGGGCGCATATGCGCGGCTCAACTCACTAAGTGATTTTTCTTGAATCTTGATCTTCTTTGCCCTATTTCTAAGCCTATTCTATAACAATGGACACCTAAAAAAATGAAGTATAATACTTCTTACATGAGGTCTAAAGTCCATGAAATAAAACTTAGGTGATGGATCAATCAAATCTAATAAATCCTTACATTAAAACTGAGATATATGTGGGCATACCCAACAGTTTGTGTTTGTGCTCATTATCAATCCGACCCTAGAGAAACACACTTATTGCTGTGAAACGTATTATAAGAAATCTCTCTGGCACTGTTAACCTTGGACTTTGGTACACCAAAGATTCGAACTTTAAACTTGTAGGTTATTCAGATGCGGATTATGCAGCATGCACAATTGATAGGGAAAAGCACTAGTGGTACTTGTCATTTCCTCGGATATCGACTTGTGTCATGGGCAAGTAAGAAACAAGCCTCTGTATCTGTATCAACAACCGAAGCCGAATATATCGCTGCGGGAAGTTGTTGCTGTCAAAATATTGGTAAAGCAGCAATTGGTGGACTATGATATCATAGAAGAAAATTGTCCCATCTATGCGACAATACATCAACAATTGCGGTTTCTGAAAATCCTTTCATGCACTCAAAGACCAAACACATCGACATCAAATATAACTTCCTCAAAGACCACATGGGAAAGGCAATATACATTTGGAACATGTGGGAACCGACTATCAAATCGCCGACATTCTAACGAAAGCACTCGACGCGAAACGGTTCATGTTTTTGAGAGGTGAAATGGGTATGCTTGAACTCAACTAAATTCAATATAGTTTTGTCAATACTAATGATTTTATGTTGTGTTGAGTTATGAGTATATTAGGTACAAATGTAAGATCAATTTTTCAAAGTTTCAAGGAAACTATACGCCATATATGCGCCTTACTAACTGCGCGCCCAACTCTTATTTTCTGCGCGCTCAATCTCTGCGCGCCTATCATCCATGCGCGCCTAGCATCCAATGCGCTTCAAACATTTATGCGCCTCAACCATCTTTGCGCGCCTTGATGAGTAATGCGCCTTGATAAGTAATGCGCTCCTTCATGCGCGCATTAACTATTGCGGCTCAATCAATTCTCAAAATTTAATATCAATGATTGAACGTATTAAATACACAAGTACCAGGTATGTTTATTATCTTTTCATTTATTATTGGAATCTATGTCTTTTGACATTCCTTTAATTGTTCAAGGGTACTTGTGCAATTAAATTTTTCCCTCGTTTTACGCTTTTCGAAAATTTTATTTTCTGAGGATATATTTCTTGCACCCCAAACTTACACCAAAATAGATATTTTTGGTGTTTGTGCAAAAATTAGTCAAAATTGCTCATACACTTAAAGGGAAAGTGGAGCAGTTTTTCAAAAATCAAGATGTCACATCAATCGTACTTTGTGTCATTCAGCATTTAATGCACTTCAAATCTCAAATCCCTCATAAATGCGCCAGTTATGATTAGCCGTCTTTTTCAAAATCCCTCATTAATGCCATCATTTCAACTTCCCATCTTTTTTAAATTTTTGACTGAATTTTTCCTTATCAGTGCAAATTTTTTAAAAACCTAACCTATATATTCATCATCACCTCCCTCCTTACCAACTCTCTCTCACAGACTCTCATCTCTCTCTCTCTATCTCATTTTCTTCTTCATTTTCTATATATATTTATAAGTTTATGGGTCCTAAGAAAGCCTCATCATCTACACAAGACGAAATGGTATGAATTCTAAACCCCTAACTCTTTAATTTTCTGAATTCTTTTTCTTTTTTTCGTCATTTTTGTGTGTCTTCGTCATTTTTCAAAACCCGGAATCATTTTTCTTTGATTTCTCTTGTTTCGATGATCCGTCTTCTATATCGTTTGTTGGGTTGTGTTCATCTTATGATTTCTAATCTTTTGTATCCAACATTTCAACGATCAATGCTTTCTTCATTACAAATCTGAATTTTTGGTTTCAAAACTTTTCAAATTTTTCGGTTTTATTTTGTTCATTGTGCTTTCATTATTGATTTGTTCATGTTTTTGTTTACATATTTAGATTCCTTGTTGTCATGCGGTCATTTGATATATTATTTGTCTTTTTTGGTGAAGTTTCATGATTTTCGTGTTCTTGGTGTTCTTCGAGCATTCAAGGGTCGTTCTTCGTGTTCTTCGTCATTCTTGCTTGTTTTGGTCTCTAAAAATTTTCTATCTTGTTCTCGAAAATTTGTACTTTTTGATTTTCATTTCTTTCATTTGAATGCTTGTTATTTTGTTTTTGCTAAGTCAAAATTTTCACACGATATGCGCCTATATACTTCTTTATGCGCCTACTTTTTATGCGCCTGAATGCTTTCTGCGCCTCTACTTGTATATGCCCTAAATCATTCTGCGCCTAAAACCTTATGCGCCTAACTTTGTACTTAGTCAAATTTTGTTGTTTAATTTTCCTTAGTATTTACATAGAACCATAATATGCGCCTTGTAACTCTATGCGCCTTTAAAATTTCATGCGCCTAATTAAATCATGCGCCTTGAATCTTTATGATTTTGTGCGCCTGATTCTATTATGCGCCTCTCAATTCTTTATGCGCCTATGTTACTTTGATCATCTTATGTTTCTATGCGCCTCTTTCACTTCTAAAATCAATCAATGTTTATTTTTTTTCAGGACCTTGCAAATTTCAAATTAGAAGAACTCTTGATCTGTTAGAGTTATCTGGTGAAGTTGTTGGAAGATAAATAATAGAAACCCTGCGCGTAGCTGGTCTGCTCCTTTGTTCACATGGACCAATCTTTCTATTCTGCGCTCCTCGTGGATGAGTTCTTTTCCACTGCTGTTCTAGTGGAAATTGATGTTAATGGACGCACTCACTACAGGATTGAGGCTCGCGTTCAAAATGTTGACGTCCATATTTCCTCGTCTGTGATTCGACACTTACTCAGTTTTCCATCTACGGGTGACGATCGCATTATTGGGCGTCCGATGACTTACTCTATTAATGATCAGAACAGGATGGCTGCTTCTCTTCTGAATATTCCCACACTTCAAAATAATATCAAAAACACTGAAATTCGAGATGGTGGCGAACTCTGACTCACATTGCGCACTTGGTGGGAACTTCGATTGTATTCAAACCGGGAACGTGAACCGATTCACGGTGGAACAATGGGAATACACAGCTGCCATTATGGCCAAGGAGAAGCTTCACTGGCCTCACATTTTGTTTAAGACGTTGCGTGAGCAGATTGACAAGTTTGTGAAGAACAAGAGTGATGGAAAGACCAGGTTTCGCTCCCACTGCCTTCTTCTCACAAAACTTTTTCTAACTTATTCTGAGTTAGTTAAATTTTTGAATGAGAATCCTGAGTATAAAATCAATGATGTTCCAACTTTTGGAAAAGCAATTTTGGACCTCAAAAAGCGCAGAAAGAAGCCTTCAAAGCACGCCAAGGGAATTCAAATCAAAACAGTTGAAGTCTTAATTGATGAAGAAACAGAATCAGACGATGCACCAGTTCTTAAAGGCGCACCATTAAAGAAAAGCGCAGTAAAAGCAAGCGCAACTCTACGCGCTGATCCCTTGCCAGGCGCAGAGAAAAGCAAAGGAAAACGGGTGGTTGATGACCCTCCTCGTGCGCCTATCAAACGTACCAGATTTGAAACTGATGAAGAGCGTGATCTAAGGCTAGCGCAGGAAGCCAGCAGACTTGAGGCTCAAAGGAAAAGAGATGAAGATTTTTCAAACCAAGCAAGCTGCTGAGTCAGAGAAGCTAGAGCGCATGAAAGGCGCTGGATCAAGCGCTGATATTGAGAAAGGGCCTTATGTTCCCGCGCCTACCCAGCGCGCGCCTACTCAACGCGCCCCCGCTCCCCGTGCGCCTCCTGTCAAAATTCAACAGACCAAAGTGTCAAGGGTACAACTCCTTTCTTATTTTTTTGGCGATGATGTGTCAGACATAGTTGAACCAGTTCAGGGGGAGCAAGAGACCATCCCTCAGCGCACTCCTTCTCCAGTTGCGCCTCCACCTTCTTCTGGACCAGATCAAATCACAACTGAAATAGTTGATGTTGAAACTGTTGATGTTGAAACTGAAGATGAATATGCGTCTCCTACTCATTCACCTCCTCATGCGCCTCCATCTCCTATTGCGCCCCTTCAAGATGATGCGCCCCAATCTACCCCTGCGCCTCCTCCATCTGCTCCCGATTTGAGCGAAGTACTTTATATTCTTCATTCCTTGCAGCAGGGGCAAGCAAATTTAGAGCAAGGACAGACGCAAATAAAGTCTCAATTTGAGCTTCTTACTTCATTACTCACTGATCAATCTGAAGAGATCGCTGCCAATAAGGGGGAGATGAATTCTCTCAAGGACAAACTTTCTGCTCCTTCTCCTCCTCCGGCGCAGACTCAGGTTCAACCTCATTCTGATCAGGCGCAAACCACCGCTTCTGCGCCATTTTCATACCTCAGTCTGCTGCGTCTCAATCCAACATGAACGTGCTAGTATCAAAGTTGGATGTTTTGAAAGAATTGGTCGTTACTCACTTCACTGCTGCTCACTCAAGCTCTGACAGACGCGCCGAACATATTTCTTCTGACATTATCACGGCTCAAAATGCCATTGAAGCTCACATTCAAATCTTAGAAGAAAATATTTCACAACAGCAGCAAATCACTCAGCGATCCATTGATGAGTACCAAAACATCAATGTGAATCACTTGAGTTACATTAGAGACGGTATCACTGCCACTCACTCCAGTGTCACTGACACTCAGGGCTTAGCAAACCGTAGTCATCAGCTCGCTAAACAGATTCAGCGCTCTGTTTCAGAGATCATTGAAGGATTGAAGGACGATGATGCGCCTCCCAACCCTTAGTTTCTATTTTTGATTATATGTTATTAGAATCTTTTGTAATAGAATCAACTCTTTTGTGATAGTGATTTTGTGCTTACTTGTTTTAGCACCTTTTGTTTTTGTTCTATTCAAAACTTGTAATCTGTAACTCCTACACCCCAAGTTTTAATGAGAACAATGCATCACTTATTATCAAACCTTGTTCATTCAAACTCCTTGTTTGTAGAACAATGAATATTGTTTAAATTCATATGCATCATATTTGATTGTTTCATACTTCATGCATTGAGTTTAAACTTGGTTTAAACACATTTCAAAACTAAAAATCATATTTCATTTTGAATGTGTTGAACTATTGTTTCTATCTTTCCATATGTAATGTGTTATCCTTTTTGGAATAGATTAGAAATCTATATCTTGGACTAGTGTGTGCATTAACTTGAGACATGATTTATCAAAGTTATTTATTTGAACATGTTTTTATCAAGTATAATGTTTGTCCTTGATATAGTAGGTAATGACATCAATCAAATAGGGGGAGATTGTTGGGTATGCCCACATATATCTCAGTTTTAATGTAATAGGATTTATTAGATTTGATTGATCCATCACCTAAGTTTTATTTCATGGACTTTAGACCCACATGTAAGAAGTATTTATACTTCATTTTTTAGGTTGTCCATTGTTATAGAATAGGCTTAGAAATAGGGCGAGAAGATCAAGATTCAAGAAAATCACATTTTTAGTTGAGCCATGCGCCTATGCGCCTTCTAGCGCGCGCATATAAGCATTCTTCTAAGAAATGCTATGCTCCTCACTTTGATCATACGCGCCATGCGCCCCATATGCCTTAGCGCGCGCAGTCTCTATGCGCCTCTTGGCTCAACGCACCTCAAAGTGTTTATTCAACACTCAGTGATTTATTGAAGACTCAAAGACTTGAAGAGAATTCAAATTACGCCAATGATCCAACAGTGGTTAAAAGATGCATATGGGCCTAATCTGTTGACACGTGTCCATAACGGTCATATTTATGTTGAGTGTCAAAGTGGCCATAATATATGCATGCTCCAATCAACGAGTGACAGCACATCTTATCCACAAGGATTTCCAACAGCTAGTTTTTTGAAATTCACTATAAATACCCCATAACTTCAACATTTTGAAGTTGCTGAGTTTTGCTAAGAATTTCAAGAATTTCTCTCTCAAAGCATTTGTTGAAGATTTGAAGATTGCCTTCGTGTTTCCAGAATTTCTCAAGAACATCTTCATACCTTCATCCTTAGCCCAGATCTTCAAGCTATAACACTTTAGTTTCATTGTGCTCTCAATCTCAAAGATCTAAAGAGCCTTGATACTAAATCACACACGCACCTCTTTAAGTTTGATCAATTAGATCCTTCTTTTAGAGATACACCGGTTATTGTTTTGGATTTGTTCATTCATAGAATATTAGATCTTGAGTTAGTGTAGAAGCTCAAAAGTTGTAATTTGTAACACTCACTCATTATATAAGATCTCCATTAGAAATCCAAGACTGACCATCTTGGTAGAGGACGTAGATCTTTCATTGATCGAACCTCTCCAAATAGCTTGTGTTATTATCTCGTCATTTACTTTCAAGTTATTATCTTCACTCACTATTTGCTTGTTTACTCATTGTAGATTGATTGAACTGAATTGTGTTGTGTTGTTATTTCATTTGCCTTAGTTCCTTATTTCAACCACTTTGAGCCAAAATACTTAGAGTGTGTGTGCGCCCCTTGATCACACTTTGCGCCTATTTTCATTACTAAATTCTGCAGTGCATTTCACTCACTCACTTAGGCGCATTTCATAACGCTTACTTGATAAAGTGCGCATTTGCAATTGAGTTTATCAAGGGTACGAAAAGAATTTTAAAACAGCTATTCACCCCCCCTCTAGCTATTTTTCATACCCTTGTTGCCCTTTGGGACCAACAGCCATCCATTTCATGTGTCGTGCTTGGTGCAATTTTACTTGGGTTTGCAAGTACTGTAATAGTTGGTGATCAGTTTGTATGATAGTCTCCTTGCCAAGAAGATAACAACGCCAATGTTTCACTACTTGGTGCAAGGCCAACAACTCTTTATCGTACGTCAGATAGTTCTTTTGAGATCCTTGATACATCTCCGAATGGTATGCTACCGGCCTTCTGTCTTGCAATAAAACTGCCCCCATGGCATACTCGGAAGCATCTGCCTCTAACTCAAACGGTTGTTGCAAATTAGGTAGGCAAAGAACCGGCGCCTCGCTGATCTTTGTTTTTAACAAAGTCCTCATGTTTACTCGTCCATTCAAACTTCCTATTTAGCTTTGTCAAGGCGTGTAATGGTGATGCCAAGACAGAAAAATGCCGAATGAACTTTCGGAGATACTGACATGCCCCCACGAAACTTCGAACATCACTGACTGAACGCGGTCGTGGCCGATCCTCAACTGCCTTTACTTTATCAGGATCAACCTGTAACTCACCACCACCAACTACAAAACCCAAGTATATTAATTTATCTTTACCAAACTCACATTTTTTTATATTCAAACAAAGTTTGTTATGCTCAAATAACTGGAAAACCTTTTGCACATGCTCCACATGTTCTTCTTTTGTTCGATTATAAATGAGAATGTCGTCAAGATAAACAACAACAAAATCATTTATATGTGGTTAAAGAATGTTGTTCATAAGCCTCATGAAGGTCGCTGGCGCATTACAAAGTCTGAATGGCATCACTATGAAGCTTTGTCGTTTAGACAAATCTTCAACCTACCCCAAAAAACACGAGTAGTCCATCCACGCATGAAAGCGAACATGTTTACATTTTCAGATAGTAGGTTACATGATGACTGTATAACAAAACAAGTTTCATTTTTTTTACAACACACCCCATTACTAATTATGTAACGTAAAAGCCGTGTTTTAAAAAACTTTAGTAAATTAGAACCCGAAAATGATTTTTCTCAAACGAAAGGAGAATGACACGCAAAAAAACTTATATCGATTATTCATCGCTGGTGGAATGAGCATTGATAAGAACTTTGGAAAAAAGCGGTACTCTTGTACTTTCTACACCTATTATTAGAAGGGCGTTGTTATATACTCCTACACCCATAAAAATTATTGAGTATACCGGAATCCATGGAGGACGACCGAGTGAAGAGAAGAAGACCGAAATCTATAGAGGACATTTAGAAGAAGAGAAGAAGACAGAGTTCATGGAGGACAACCGGAAGAAGAGAAGAAGATCAGAGTCCATTGAAGACAGTCGAAAGAAGGAAAGGAGGTTGGAGTCCATGAAATCGGGGTAGATAGAGAAATTTAGTGTGTGTGTGTGTGGGCATTTTGTGTGAGTGTGTCAGTGGTGGAAGGGTGGGAGGAGAGTCAATTGTAAGTGGGGATGGATTACCCGAAGGGGAGGGGGTGACTAGGGAGAACGTAGAGAGAGAGTGCATGTGCATGAGTGTTTGTGCGTGCGTGCGTGCGTGGGTGTGTGGTTAAGGTTTCAATGAGGTAAAATGGAAAGAATAGTGAATGTATGTGGGGTTGAGTGTAGACATGTTCATTTTTCAACCGTAACAGGCTAACCATCGGTTTTTAACCGGCCATAACCGGCCAACCGCCAAACCGCCAACCGTCGGTTTCACGGTTCGGTTAAGGTTAGGCCATTTAGTAACCGATTATAACCGGGAAGCTAACCGCCAGTTCAATCGTTTATATTAACCGTCAGTTTCCTAACAATTTTGAGTTAGTTTTCAGAATTATACTTAGTTTTTATTTTTTAAACGATTTATGTTAGTTTTCTAACAAAATTAGTGTTTTCCTTCATTTTTTGTCAGTTTGTTGACAATTTTCAGTTAGTTTTCTAACGAAAACTGTTAAAAACACATTTTAAAAAATAAAAAATCACATAACCGGATTAACCGGGTTAACTGCCGTAACCGAACTTCACGGTTATAAGGTTAGGTTACGGTTACAACTTAATGGATTTTCTAACCGGCGGTTATAACCGTTAACCGCCGGTTTTAACCGGCTGGTCACGTCTAGTTGAGTGTAATTATTGGAAAGTAGATTTAGTATTACGGGTATAACAACACACTTTTAAGAACACAGTAAGCCCAAAGTCGGAAGGCTTCACAAGCCCTATTTAGCGAGGCCCATATCCCTATGTTATTAAGCATCAAAATCAAAGCACCCCAAACACCCCTTACTCTTCCCTTCTCTCTCTCCTTGCTTTATTGGTCAGTCACAACGGGAAGCGACAAATCCTGAATTTTGGTTTGCGAAACTTATTTATGAAAGGTAAATATAAAGTCATAAAAAAATATCACAAAACTTGGTCTACAAAACGATTTGTCAAGATTTTAGGCATAATTCCATAAGAACCCTATTCCCAGATCAAAAAGTTATAAAAACCCAACCCATATGCTTAAGCCCACCTACACCCTAAGCCCAGATCAAAATTCCATCAAAACCCAACATCCTTTGACCCAGTCAAAATTAAGTTTTAAATTCCAATTCTACCCCTAGCAGCCTAGCCTCAAATGAAACCCTATATTTTCTGTCTCTCTCCTCATTTTTATCTCTTCACTCTCTCTCTCTAGACACACACACTCAGCCACACAGACACTCCCTCTCTCTCTCTCTCCCTACATCTCCGGCGATCCTCCAGTGATCCTCCGACGATCTCTTTGTCGGTCCTCCGGACATCACCAAATCTAGAGCCATCCTCCAGACGCTAAGACCTCAGATCCGGCGCTACCGTTCGCCGGTTGCAGACCTTCGTCTCTCTCTACACATACACAAACGCCGGTGACCTAAACTCCATCCATCTCCCTCGCCTCCAGCTATCAGATCTGCAGAGAATTAAAGCAAGGCGAACCGCTGTCCTCTATCTCTCTTTCTCTCTCGCCTCCCCACCCCTAAATCACCTCGATGGTCAGATCTGGCCGGAAAGCTACCGACCTCCATCTTTGCCGGCAAATAGCTTTCTCTCCTCTCTATTTCTCTAGATTTATCATCTCAAAAACCAAATCTGGTCACATTATTTTTTTAGGTTATGCTTCAAGTTTTAATTCCTATTCTGTTCAGGAGGTGCTCGATGCATAGCAATCTACGAGTTTGCGTTCTTGCATCCAGAGCAATTTTCTTGGATTTTTCTTGATCTTTTGGACTAAATGGGCTTTTCTGGGGCTCTGATTCTTGTTCTTCTGGTTCAAATTTAGCTTGTTTGCCTGATGGGATAGTTTGGAACTGAGGGGTGAAATTGAAAAGGACTGAATTAGGAGACTCGGAATTGTTGCTGCTGCCATAGTTGAAGCTTGACATGGGGTAATTTCATCACTTTTGGATCTTAAAATGATAGATCTGAGGCTAGAAAACTTGGGTTGATCGGCTGATTGAGCTGGGTTTTTCATAAATTTGGATGAAATTGAGGAAAAAGATGGTTGGGATTTGAAGATTTCAAGATTGAACCAGCAAGAATAAAAAAGGTTTAGGACTTCCTCTGGGTCGTCCATAAATGGCTGTTGCTAGTTGATGGGTGATTACAAATGTGTGATAATAACTATAGGGAAGAGTAAGTATGGTAAAACTCACTTTTGTTTTCTATTGTCGGAAATAATAATAATAATAATTGAGGAAGGTTGACTATTTTAGTCTTACAAATAACTTAATGATCTGAATTGTATTTCATATTTCATAAGTTTTTCACAATTTTCGTTTTAAAGTTAAAAATAATCTTTAAAAAAATGACTCTTTACTTTATTTATAAGAGGTGCACAGGTCTTATACACCACTTTATTTTTATTAAAAGTTGAAAAAAGTGAAAAAATGACTCTTATACTCTAATTATAAGAGGAAAACAGGTCTTATACATTAGCTATAAAAGTTTGACTGGATTTGACCAAATAATATTAATTATTTTTTTATTAAAATTAAAAAAAGTGAAAAAATTGACTCTCATACTCTAATTATAAGAGGAGAACTGGTCTTATACGTCGGTTATAAGAGTTTGACCAGATTTTGACAAAAAATATTGTTTATTTTTTTTATTAAAGGTTGGAAAAAATGAAAAAAATGACTCTTATATTCTAATTATAAGAGTAGGGCAGGTCTTATACATCAGTTATAAGAGTTTGACCACATTTGACCAAAAAATATTGTTTATTTTTTTTGGAAAAAGTGAATTTTTTTTTGACTCTTATACTCTAATTATAAGAGTAGGACTGATCTTATACGTTAGTTATAAGCGTTTGATCGGATTTGAAAAAAAAATATTATTTATTTTTTTATTAAAAGTTGGAAAAAGTGAAAAAATGTCTCTAATACTCTAATTATAAGAGTGAAACTGGTCTTATACGTCACTTATGATAGTTTGACTAGATTTGACAAATTTTTTTTTTTTTTTTTTTTTTTTTAAAAGTTGGAAAAAGTGAAAAAAAAAGACTCTTATACTCTAATTATAACAGTGGAACTGGTCTTATACGTCAGTTATGAGACATGTAAAAAAGTCTCATATCAGACTTATGAGTCTCTCAAAGGTCTCATAAGTGTATTTTTTTAGGTCTTATAATTTGTATCAAAGTCTCATAGCAGAGACTCATGAGTCTCTCAAAGGTCTCATAAGTGCATTTTTTAGGTCTTATAATTTGTATCAAAGTCTTGTAAATTCTTTATGAGACATGTACAAAGTCTTATATCAGACTTATGAGGGTCTATTTACAAGGTTTCATAGCAGAGACTCATGAGCCTCTCAAAGGTCTCATAAGTGCAGTTTTTTAGGTCTTATAATTTGTATCAAAGTCTTGTAAATTCTTTATGAGACATGTAAAAAAGTCTCATATCAGACTTATGAGGGTCTATTTACAAGGTTTCATAGCAGAGACTCATGAGTCTCTCAAAGGTCTCATAAGTGCAAATAATGGCAATTTGGTAATAAGGATTTAAATAGTGTCATCATTTTATATAAATAATTTACTGGAGGGTGATAGCAAAAAAAATTAAAAATTAATTTTTGATAATGCGCAATTATAATTTAATTTATCTTTTTGACTCTTATACTCTAATTATAAGAGTAGAACTGGTCTTATATGTTATTTATAAGAGTTTGACCAGATTTGACCAAATAATATGATTATTTTTTATTAAAAGTTGAAAAAAGTAAAAAAATTGACATTTATACTCTAATTATAAGAGTAGAACTTGTCTTATACCATCAGTTATAAGACTTTGACCGGAGTTGACTAAAATTATAATTTAATAAAATATGTAGGGTCCTTATATGTTTAAAAATCAATTTATTTTTATTTATTATTTATTAACAAAGATGATATTTTTGTGAATATTTTTGAGTCTCATTAATTAATTGTCAAACTCTCATTATTTTTCATTTGTTTTATTTAATAACTATTATAATCTTATTACAAAATATGCCTTTGGATTAGTGGTTTAGACACCAATAATTTTTTTATTGGTCCCAGGTTCGATTCCTGGTCCTTTGTAATTAGCTAGATCTTTTCTTTACTGCTTGGGCTGACTAGGTAAATAGGCTGGAAGGGGTTAGGCTGCAAGGGGTTATGTCGGGTGGATAGGGGTATATATGTCTTCTTGAGCTTTATTGGGTTTATATGGAATTTTGATCTCACCATGAGTTCTTATGGGTTTATGATCTCACTCAAGGGGCCTAGGGTCCAAAGCTCAAGATTTTATTAGAGTTTTTAATTAGAGTACGCCGGGTTCACGCAACCAATAAAATATCCCCGCCTCGTTTTGTAAACTTCTTTTGTTTCGTTGTGCCCTTCAGCAATTGCCTTTTATGAAACCACAATTTGTTCATTTGATCCCTGGTAAAACATAGGATTAGGGTTTTGAGAATATTATTTGTAATCTGCCATGGAGGACAACGAAGAAACTTCTATTGAGCCTAATGTCGAAGTAGAATCAAGTACAATCTCCGTACAAAACAACGACGTGGTTGCCAAATTGGAGGTTTCGTCGGTCGTTGAATTCGAGTCAACAATTGCTAGACAAGATGGCTCTGTTGTGACGGAGTCGGTGGCGGAGATTGTCGGTGAGCCGGCGGCGGCTGTGACTGTTAACGCCGAGGTAAAGGCGGAGGTGGATGAGGTGAGAGATGCGGGACGTTCCGGACTCGCCCCTGAGGAGGTTTTGGATGGCGGGGCTCAGGTAACTGATATTGGACTTAAAGAGGAAGATAATGAGGACCTGGTTGCAGGGGAGGAGGTTGCGGTAGTTGAAATTGGAATGGAGAAGGAAGTGGAGGTGAAGATGGAAAGGGAAGTCGAGGCGGCAATGGGTGGAGAGGAGGAGGGGTTTGCTAATGAGCTAGAACCGAAAGCAGAGGGCGGAGGGGAGGAGTTTGCTAGCTTGGTAGAGTCAAATAAGGAAAAGGAAGCTGGGGTTACAAATGAGGGTTTGAGTGTTGATACAAAAATGGAAAGTGAGATAGTGGATAGAGGGGAACCCGGTGTCGATTCAATGCCAATTGATGCTGTTAACTGCGAAACTGATGCAATTGAGGAGGAACATGATGAAACTAAAGCAGTCCAAGAAGATCAAGAAGATGAAATTAAGGCAATGGAGGGGATTATGAAGGATGAAAATGAGGCAATAGATGAGGTTGAGAAGGATGAAACAAAGACAGTGAAGGTTGAGAAGGACGAAATCGAGGCAATAGAAGAGATTGAAAGTAGGCCAACGGAGGAGGTAAAAAAGAATGATAGTGAAGGAGAATCTACCAGGGCTGAAGATGACTTAGAGCTTGTTGGCATTAAAAAGGAGGGCGAAGGAGGACCTGTTGCTGCACAAGATGATGATGAAGCAACTGCTGCGGTAGAGACACCGGGGTCGGTGAAAAGCACGGGAGGGAAACGGAAGAGAGGTAAGAATTTGAAGGTCACAACTAAATCTCGAGCCACGCGGAAGGTCATTGAGGAAGAAGAGAGTGTTTGCTTCATTTGCTTCGATGGTGGTGACCTTGTGTTATGTGACCGTAGGTGAGTATGACTGCTTGTGTTGAATTGTAATGTTTCGAAATAAAGGCTTGGTAAAGATAATTTTTTTCCTTTTTTTTTTTTTTCAGGGGTTGCCCTAAAGCATATCATCCTTCATGCGTTAATCGTGATGAAGCGTTTTTCCAAGCTAAGGGTCGTTGGAATTGTGGTGAGTGCATTGCCTTCTTGATGTTGGTGCATACTGCATACTTTTAATACTTTTTTTTTTTTTTTGTTGCTTTGCTTGCTAGAACTGACCTTATCATTTACATGGTATTTCTGTGATCAACCTTCTTCAGGAGTATGTCCACTTTTTTCCCCATCAGAACAGTATAGCCTTATTGCTATTTATAGGTAAAGTATATTCCTAAGGTTACATTGTTTACGAGTAGGAAGGCTTAAAACCAGTTCATACATTTTGTATAATGTATTTCCGAATCTCTAACCCCACAAACAACTAAGAAACTCTCATTTTAGCTGACCTTTTGTTAGTAAGGAGCATAGTTATCAAAAGCGCGCCTAGGCTCGCGCCTAGGTGCGCCTAGGCTCCGGGCACACCTTTTGCGCCTTGGTGCGCTTTGGGCTTTTAATAACTATGGGACGCACCATAGTTATCAAAAGCGCGCCTAGGCTCCAGGCACACCTTTTGCGCCTTGGTGCGCCTTGGGCCTTTAATAACTATGGTAAGGAGCAGCTGACCTTTTGTTAGTAAAGAGGAACAATGATAAAAGAAAACGCTGTAGCTATAAGCCTGTGAAGGAAGATTAAATGTCTGAGTTAAATTATAAGTTAACTGTTGGCTTATTGCTTAATAGTTTAGTGTCTCACAAATTTACAAGCAGTGACTTGACATAAGCCAAAGATAAACAGTGGAAGTGCACCTGGATGATCCCCAAACAAATCAGAATTTACTATTTTGATAGAAATGAACTATCTTTAAGCGTACTATTGTCTTAACTTGTGAACATTTTGATTTCATTCCTCTGATCTTGTAAATGCATTTCTGCCACTGAATGGCTTGGATTTTTCTAGCTATTTGATGGAATTAAAACTCGGGATAAGTTGACATGTGATAGATAGGAATTTATATTGAACACGCATCAACATCAGTCAGAAGAACCAATCTAGCTGTTTTGTGAGCATCTGCTCTTAATGTTAAGTTAAAGTTGCTATTCTTCTTTTTCTTCTTAAAGTTGCGATGGAGAACCTGCCAGAAGACGAACACAGAGTTTTGAGTTTATCAAGCTGCTTAAAGTTGATGCCTGCACGCAATAGTATCCTTCTCCATAATGACGAATCGATCCGAGGCATTAAGTTGGCGTCCACTAGTGGTGGATCACTCCTTGAATGATTGCCTTTTTAAGTATGAGAAATCAATGGGAGTTGGTCTCTAGTTACATGATCCGAATTGAAAGAAAATGTTATGGAAGCGAGGAGGATATTACAGTGACTGATATTTGTAGGGTGAGTTCTGATATGAGTTTAGGTCGTTGGTTTGGAAGTTGTTCATAATTGTGCACAACGCGCCTGAACGAATAATGGTTATTGCCACTTTCAGAAGAGTTTTCTCCTTGACTTCACTTACGCTAATGTAAATGGAATCTTGTCGAGGAATCCAAATGCATGGGACATAACTGAAACTTTAGTCCTTCTTTTTGTTGGTTTTCTCCTCAACATGTATTTTTTTTTGTGTACATTCTTTTATGATTCATATCCTTCTGACAAAAAAGGGGAAGGTCTAATTTGTAGGACTAGTTTGTTAGATGTTAGTGTTTATGCATTGGCCCCTTCAGTTTATCAACCCACACTTTTTTTTTTTTTTATTGATAAGAACAACCTGCCTGTTGTATAACAACATAAGCAATGGAATTTCATCTGCATCAGATATTACCAGTGGTATCTAATACTGTAGATACATGGTTGCTATATACTCCCTCCGTTCCATAATGAGGGGCACAAAATTGCGAGTGCACGAGAATTAAGGAGAGAATATATATATATATATATATATATTCAAAAGTATTGTGGGTGGGAAAGTGATTGCGACTATGATAAGTGAGTGAGATGTGCAAGTGGGAGTTTGGGACCCACAATTTAAGAGTGTGAGTATTACAAGTGGGGTATAGGGAGTACAATAATAATAGTAAGTTTCCATTTTGGGTAATGTGACTTATCAATGGAAAAAGGAAATTTGTGCCCCTTACTGAGGGAGTATTATTGAATGAGTGGCGGGATTGCAAGTGTTTAGGAGTTGTTTGAACATTTGCCTTCTACTTGAGATGAGATTAAGGTTATCACTGGAACTTTTTTATTCGGTTTGTGGACAAAGATTATCTTCTGTTTTAGTATTTCAGTTTGCGTGAGTCCATGTTACTTGAGCCTTTATTTTTCTTAGACAACCAAAATTTGACTTGTACAACAGCAAAGCTGATCCAACTCAATTAGAATTAATGATGCAGTATTTGAGCTTCTCAATCTGACACCATTTTCTTTGTCATCTAGTATTCGTTAATTACTTGTTTTATACGTACTTAATAGTGATAGCTGTCTTGGTGATGTCAGCTACAAAATTTTCAACCCCCTCCCTCACTTTTTTTCAGATTCTTCCTGCTAACCATTATCATTTTCTTGATATCAGGCTGGCACCTTTGTAACATGTGTCAGAAGGATGCTTATGTCATGTGTTATACATGTACATTTTCCACGTGCAAGTCATGCCTCAAAGATGCTGGTATGTTGTGTGTTAAAAAGACCAGAGGCTTTTGCGAGGCTTGCATGAAGATCGTGATTCTAATTGAAAATAACGAGAAGGGAAACAAGGAGGTATGCTCGTCTATGTCATTCTCACGATCCTTTATTTTATTCTTCTCTGTTTCATGGTTGGTGGTCTGATGGGGAGGTTGATAATCAACAAGGAAGAAAAGTTTAAAATATGGATAATAAGTGTCCCTGCACACGATAAACCCACCATAACCAGACATATATACTTTGTTGATCAAGTCTATAATATGGGTAAGGAATGGGGGTAAATTAGTGGTCTTTCAGGGTAAAATATTTATTGGGCTCCTCTCTCCCAAGTGGTACAAATAGATTTGGTAGTAGAGCTAAATTTGTAGAAGTATTGGCTCGTTTGAGGAGAACTTATGTTTAGTTGAGAAGATATGTCATGCTCCATGTAGGTTAACTGCTTGAGGTTTTTGAATCATCATACAAATTTGAGTGGTAAATTTTTTGTAGTGATAAATTCTGTTTTATAAAATAGTACTCCCTCCGTCCCAGTTTAAGGTTCTTACTTTCCTTTTTGGTATGTCCCAGTTTAAGGTTCTTAGTTGCTTTATTTCTTAAATGACAAAGTATGAATAGTGTTTTGGACAATCTTGTCATCATAAAGTTCATATATTACATCACTCACCCATTTACTTTTCACACACTTGCTTTATGAATTGACAATTATATCCTTCACACACTACTACTATTGTTGACTCAAATTGCCTTAGTTTCTTAATAAGCGTGTAAAGTCAAACTAAGAACTTTAAACCGGGACGGAGGGAGTAAATTATAGTAGGATTGTAATGTTTCACTTGGAAAGTACTGCTTTATGGCTCGTTGCTTCTTCCTTGTATGTGATATAGCCCACTATGAATGACATAAAACAGAAATGAACACTGCATTATTTGGTGTTGTCTATTGTAATTTGTCAAGCTGGTACATGGTCATTTTTTAAATATCAAGATGCTATACTCTGTTTTTCCAATTTTTTTGGTCTTTGTGGTTAATAGCTAGATTGAGCTGAAACCCTCAGATTCCAACTCCATCCCATTTACATTGGCCATATTGGTCAAAACAAATAAACTTTGACCAAACATTAATGTCAATCCAATCATCCTAATGAAATTTTTTAAATTGTTTTTGATAAATTACTAACAATTTTTTAAATTTCATAAGGATGATTCGATTGACATTAATGTTTGATCAAACTTTACTTGTGTTGACTAGTTTGGCCAAAATAAATGGGACTGAGGGAGTAATGTAAGCCTCTTGTGACTACAGGAAGGTCACAAAGAGTCAAAAGACAAAAGTTTCAACTTTCAAGACATTCCATTCTACATTTCCGTACATGTTTTTGCTTTCTTAATGCATGTTTTGGGCTCTTATTTGAGTTGCCAATTCTTCGCTTTTCTTCATGCAAGTTATGGGTAAAAATGTTGCTATATTTTTTGATTTTGTGGCATTATAATCTTTTGATTACAATATAACGGGTCTTGCTGAAACGAGTTAGTTACTCTGAAAGTCAGATGCTAAATCTTCAGAAGAGAGTGGTTTGAAATGGATGGTGTTGGGAGTGGAGTCCTAAAACCAAAAGGGGTTCAAACCATGCGGGGATTCGGGGAGAAAAAACGGAGCAGGAATCTGTACAGTGAGCAGGCGGGCGCTCGGTTTCTACCAGGCGGGCGCTTGGTATTAATCAGAAGGTTTGGTTCTGGCGAGGGAGGTGAGCGGGCGCCTGGTGTCCACCAGGCGGGCGCCTGGTGCCGGGATCAGAATTCTGATAAGTGCAGATTTCCTAGGTTTTCTCTCATGTATTCGGCTTAGGACTCTTTTGTACTGCTATATAAGCATAGATACGACCTAGAACACATTGTAGCAACATATTAAAGAGTGTTTAATAATATATTGGCTTGGCGATTGCCCCCGGACGTAGTTCATGTGTTGAACGAACCGGGTAAACAATTCTTGTGTTCTTGTGTGTGTAATTCTCTCATATTTGTGCTTGAGGGTATTGTGTTCTTGATCTAGATTGCAACGGGGTACCACTAAATTCCCAACAGATGGAAATTGAAAAACTTGAGATTGCGAGAATGGAGATTCTTGTTGAACTTCATAGAATGAAATACAGTTAAATGAATACGTCTAAGAGGATGGAACCATTGTTATGAATGATAAAGGCTGAAGTGATGGGGCCACATTTGATGGTGTAGACCTCATGTATCTAACCTACTGGATCAGGAAGGGGATTGGAGTGGCTCATTATCTGATAATTAAAAACTAAGGGTTAGCTTGTCCATACTACACCAAACTAGGGGTGGCAAATTGGGTGTTTCGGGTGTACCCATTAAAGTTAAAATACCCGGATATCCAATGGATTTTTAACTTTAATGGGTAAACCCAAAACACCCAATTTGTCACCCCTACACCAAACTATGTCCCTTATTTAAGGGTCTAGGAAATGGGTGGGTTACTTGAGTACAGTAAATTGGCTTGAACTCAGAGAATTAGATACATGACAACAAATATGTTCATTATAGAGTTGGAGAAAATTGGATACTTACTTTGGGATGGATGGAGCAATAAAATGAGTTTCCTTAACTTGGTTCCCAGATTTCAATTTTAACATTTTGTTACACTTACATTCATTTACTCTATTATTTCATTTCCAATTACCAAGTTGAAATAGCATGGCAATCCTCTACAAAATGGACGTGAGCTGCATATATCAGGTGACCACTTGAAGCTGAAAACTTAATAATTGACTCGAAAAACTAAGAGACATCTGCTTCAGTTCTCAGATGATGCAAATGTGGAATGTTGGACACCATTTCCTTAATTTTACACCTCGGTCCCTAAAGTTGACATGCCCCTAAATATTGGATCCTTAATAAATAAACCCTATTTCAGTCAAGAGAGTACTTGACATTTTATCTATGATGCACCAGTTTGGAAGACTGGCTTGGAGCTTGAAGTTGGGGGGTAGTAGAGCAAACCTTAAATTGATGAGTATTTTGATGAAAATAGTCGATTGCACTGCCGGATTTGTGCAGCAACTGTGGTTGGGATTATATACATTGTCTATTTTTTTTTTTTTTTTGGTATAGTCTGATATCAAAGTGCTCTGATCATTTATTCTGCCACCTGAAAGGGGCAGTATGTATTTGTCCCAGCTCAAATGGGTGACATAGTTTGAATAATTTTTTGTTTTAGTATGTGTCTTGAGTGCATAGTTTCCTGGCCCGCCAAAGTGGGTAACTTCCCCTGTAAGTAGAAAGGTTCTAGCTTTAACACCACAATCTTATTTTTGGAGTTCTAGTTGGACTTATGTCTTGATTTTATTGATTGACTCTTGTGCAGGATTTGTGGTCAAGTTCAAAGATTTTATGGTTTGCCCCTGCACTTTTCTGTATTTGTCATTGACTGGCATTTTAAATGATAGTAGTTGGGTTTGTTTTTTTTACTGATTCATGTTAGTTGCCTTATCTTTTTAATAGATTTATTGTACAAGCACTTATGGTTGGTTGTTAGATTAAGTGAATTAATGTGGTTGTCTTACTCCATTTAAAGGCTCTAATTTTTTTCCTCGACCGTTTGACTCTCGTGAAGGAACCTGTAGATTTTGATGACAAGAGTAGCTGGGAGTACTTATTCAAGGATTATTGGGTTGATGTAAAAGCAAGGTTCTCCCTTTCTTTAAATGACCTTATTCAGGACAAAAATGCAAGGAAGGGATCCGAGTTGGGTGACAATCAGGAATCTCCTAGTGAACAGTTTGATGCTAAAGATCATGCAGGTTCTGGTTCAGATAATTCTTCCAAGAACATGGAAGCATGCAAAAAAAAGAAGAGAAAGGCGAAAAAAAAAGAAAAGTCCACATCAAAGAATACTGAAGGCAATTCTAAGCCTGAGAATACTGAGTGGGCAACAGAAGAGCTTCTGGAATTTGTTATGCACATGAGAAATGGTGACAGATCTGTTGCATCTCAGTATGATGTACAGGGTCTCTTGCTTGAGTACATCGGAATTAATGATCTCCGGGACCGTAAGCGTAAAAGTCAAATCATTTGTGATTCTAGGCTTGAAAACCTGTTTGGGAAAAAACGTGTGGGCCATTTTGAAATGTTAAAACTTATTGAATCTCACTTTCTGATAAAAGAGGAATCTCAGATAGACGATGTCCAGGGAACTGTTGTCGATACTGAAGCTGTTCAGATGGATGATGATGAAACCCATGAATCGAAGACAAAGAGTATTAGCAAATCTAGGAAACGTAAAGCACGCAAGAAAGAGTATGGGCGAGGATCTCTATATAATCGTGGAGAGTATGCCGCCATTGATATCCACAACATAAGCTTAATTTACCTGCGAAGGAAGTTGGTAGAGGACCTACTTGAAGATACTGAAAAGTTTGAAGAGAAGGTTGTTGGTACATTTGTGAGGATACGGATTGTAGGCACTAATCAAAAGCAAGACTTATATAGGCTTGTCCAAGTTGTAGGTAAACAACTCGTGACAATATTCTTTTATACTATTTTAAGGATCAAAGTGATATCCATTCATAGAGTACTGCCACCCAGACAAATCTAGATGGCGAGTGAAGATAATCGTCCGTTATTCAGATATAGCATTTCTGAGACTTATGTTGCTTGATTTTCTGAAAGTCTTCATGGTTCTGTATACAGGTACAAGCAAAGCAGCTGCGCCATACAAAATTGGCCAAAGGACAGTTGATATCATGCTAGAAATAATAAATCTTAACAAAACAGAGGTCATTTCTATTGATACCATTTCAAACCAGGAGTTCACAGAGGTGATTGATTTAGTGACATCTTATCACTAGAGATTTACTAGTCTTTTTCATTCTTTTATTTTTCGAAAAAGAACAAGAAAAATTGATTCAAGTCATGCTTACAACATTTTTCTAAATAACTAAGAGATGATGTAATAAGCTTCATAACTCTTGCTGGAATTTAATAGAGAAAAAGGTGGGACACTTGTTTACTGATATGAAATATTGTTAGATTCTGCACTGAGGTTACTGAACATCCTCTCAAGCTAAAATATTTATTACATAAGCATCATTACCTGTGTTTGTACTCTCTCTCTATATATATACTCCCTCTGTCCCATTTTAAACTTCAAAAATTTCCATTTTGAGTGTCCCATTTTAAACTTCAAAAACCTAAAAAGGAAAATTTTTATACTTCTTTATTTGTGGACCCCACATGTCATACAACAATTATCCACTAACTATTCTCTACCCCACTTTCTCTCTCCTACCAAACCATCTACACTCACATCACATCACCTTTTTCACCCTTTTCTTAATTCTTGTACTCAACCCATTTTTTGAAGTTTAAAATGCGGTAGAGGGAGTATATATATATATATATGTGAATATATATATACACACACACACACATATTGTATTTTACATCTTCTTTTCTGATTTAAAAATAAAAAATATTTACCTGTATTTCGCAGATTCTAGTCGTCGTGGTAGTAGTCTATGAATAGTCGAAGTTACCTATGACTACGTATGTGGTAATAGAGGTTGTAGGTGGTAGTATATGATCTATAATGCTATCTATGGAAGTCATATCCCTTTTAAGAAAAAGATTGTCCAAATATTGGCTGATAGTCTATTACACGGATATTGTGGTATTGTTGGATATTGTGGTTATGTTCTGTTCATGTTTGATCTCGTAGGATGAATGCAAGCGCTTGCGCCAGAGTATAAAATGTGGACTTATCAATAGGCTGACTGTGGTAAGATTCATTGCAGTCTCCTATTGTGCAGCTTTATTCTTGTGACTTTCTCATTTTTTTTTAATAAACTGTGGTTGATTGTAGGGTGATATCCTTGACAAAGCCATGGAAGTGCAGGCAGCAAGAGTTCATGATGTAAGTTCAGCAGATGTGCCTCTTGTTTAATGAAGTACTAATTCATGATATTAGATACTTTGTTTTCTTATTTGTTCTATATTCATACTTGTTCTTTTGGTACCAGGTAATAGTAATTGCAGTGAAGTTAATATAACTTTATGATTAAAGATTCATCTACTTGGTTCCATATAACATGATTTTGACCAGGTGTCCGATGGGTTAAGATTTAGTACATTAGACAAATTTATTAGAATAATTGCCTTAAAGATGTCAACATTTCTATCTCTATTTACATATCAACACTTTTTTTTATAGCATTAATGTGTAATATAGAAGTCAAAAGAATGAGAAAAAGAACCAGCTTTACATCTAACTAAGAATCAGTTTTGATTTTGTTTTAATCTTTTCCCAAAAAAGGACTTGTTAGAGCATCCACAATGGTAGAGCTCTTTTAAGTAGATTTTTTGTGGCCCCCATATGCCACATCCTTATCAAGTCACTAAATAAAAAGCTCAAAGCCTTTTCCACAATTGTAGAGCCTTTTCCCCAACATGGGGAATTGGTGAAGATTAATGGAAATGCTCATAAAAAGAGCTCTTTGTAGAAAGAGTTACTCTTGAGTAAAGAGCCTTTTAACTCCACAATGGCAAAAAGCTCTTAAGAACTCTTGCATAAAAATAAACCTCCCCAAAACCTCCCATTGTGGATGCTGTTAGTATTAGCAAGATTCATATGTTTAACTACGTTTACTAGGGACTGTGGCAGATGGTTCATAAATGGAAGCTGAACGTGAATGCGGTCACTAACTTTTCTAAGTGGTTGTTTTACAATGAATGGTCGGGCAGGCTTATGGTCGAGGTGTTGGATTGGCGTCTGGTTTCTTTCATAGCACTGCATGGTCAGTTAGGCTGTCTAATGAAGAGGAGGTTAGGGTGGTAGTGATAAGAATATCAGGGAATCCTCTTGTTCTGATGGGTTCTCTATGTCCTTTTCCCAGTTGAAAACAGGACTTCAGAAAGTTTGCTTCTATTTTTATATTGAAAAAATGAATAAAAGAAGGCCATGTGGGCCCGGCCCTCACTGGACCTCACACATAGTGTGAGCTCTATTAGCACCAAGTTGCCTTTTTTTCTTTGATGCTTTCGGCTTTTGTTCTGGTTCCTTATAAGCTTATTACCAAGTCAGATGTTTGTCTCATAGACTTAACAGGAAGAATTCATGGGACTGTTGCTTTATGTTGAAATCTGCTTCTGAATCTAACAATCATCTCTTTCATAATTGGAGCTTGTTTTCTTTGGAATCTGCTGTTTGATTGGTCGGTGACTCCTAGGTTTGTCTGGAATATTTGATCTCTTTTAGACAGATGTATGTTAGGGGATTTGGTGCAGGAAATATGCTAGATGTGAAGTGTTTGCCTTTTATGGAGCATTTAGTTAGTGAGGACTTCAGGATTATTTCAAGATTAGTCTTTATTCAGACACTTACCGCCGAGAGGGTGATGCTTCGTTATGGGCCTCCATAATTTTCCTTATACTTACTATTATTATCTTCTTTCTTAATAAAAGAAAAAAAGTTGGCCTTGTGGAGGGGTCTGTAGAGGGGCGAGAGGAGATTCGGGGGGCCTCACCTTCAATATGCTGAGATGCAAACCTCTTACTTTATGAGTTTTTTTTAATCCTTTTTTTTTTTTTTTTGATCTTTTAGTCCATTCCGGTCATGAAACCGATCTCACCAAGTTGGTTTAGCACGTATTAGTGTGGTAAGTTGGGTTGTTAGCTATTATGCTTCCTTTATAGGGTGCAGACTCTTATGCTGGGCGCTGTCTTATTTACGTCCTTGGGGGAAGTCAAAGCGCTGTAGCCTTCTGGGACATTGTCAATGACAGTGGAGCAAAGCGAATTGGAGGACAGAAATATCAATTTTCTCTTTAGGTGGTAGGATTCTTGTCTTTAGAGCTTCTTTGTCAAAACTACCTCTTAGTTTCTTTGCCTCTTTAGGGATCAGATGACTATGGCCATTAGTAGAGAAGATTAAGGGAGAGATGTCATCTGCTTGTGTGGGAGGAACTACACAAACTAAAGGAGGAAGCCTGGGGAGGGTTTTGGTTGGAAATATGTTTTGGCACTTGCCCCGTCAAACGCATGCTATTGGCAGAAGTGATTAAGAGGAAGTTGGAATTGTATCGTTATGAGTGGGATGGTACTCGTTCATCAATGATTTGGAAAGCTAATATTCCCTGAAACTTAAAATTGTTCACTTGGGCCTTTGTCTTAATAAGCCCAAAACTACCCCCCCCCCCCTAAAAGTAATGTACAAGAGCTTCCCAAGATTGATGTGTTTTTATGTGCAAGGGTCCTCTAAACTCATGCTTATGCTTTCTTCAATAAAGTTACCTTTCTCCTTAGAACAGCTAAAATTATGAGTGATACTAGTGTGTGGTTTTCAGAAATTTCTTGGGCAAGAGATTCATTTTTTCAGATTGTTTTTCCTTGGATGTCTCATTTTCTCGCATTGTACATGAGGTAGAGATGAATGTGCCTCTTGGAGCTTGAACATAAAAAATTAGGTGCTAACATACGGCTTCCATGAGGAGCAGAGGTGTGGTTTAATTACTTGAGAAACCTGAGAAAATAGTTGAATATTTTGTTCGTAAAATGCACCATGCCATTATGTGACCACACTTTAACGTGTTTTATGTTACTTGGTTATATTTGTCCGATAATGTATTGGGTAAGAAGAAAACCACACTGTGTCCTGGGGACTGCAGGAGTAATACGCACAAGTGGAACGACCCAGTATACAAGGGATTCTTCAAGGTGATGCAGCATACTTTTTTTTTTTTTTTAGAGAGAGAAGTAGGATTACAGTTCTGGATAGCACAATGAATTCACAGATATAAGAATGTTTAGAAAAGAATAGGAAATTAAGAAATCGAAAAGGGATGAGGTTGGTAATTTCGTAGGGTTAAGTATTATCGGACTGATAGACAGGCGTGTGAAATTATGTTAAGTCACCTCCAAGTGTTGAGTATACATTAGATACCAGTTAATGCTCGTTTCGTTAAATGAATATGGTGTCTTGTGTGATTTCATTTTGAAGGCAAAAAACTAAGTCAAATATCCACCTGTTCCCGTGTTGAACTCCTAATATTTGCAGTAATATGACTTCTCTCGTTCCACTAGCAGCAAATAGCATCCTTTTCCAGATAAAGCCTCAAGTGTCTTTCTTGCTAAAACCCGTTCTTAGAAGGCATATCTCAAAAGTTTCTGAAACCTCAAGTAGCTTCTGTTACTTTTAAAACCTAATGAGCCTCTCCAAAGCCAGGAAAGGAGGTCATGATACGTGCTAAGTTCTAGAAGGACAAGTCAAGTGGTCTGGTAGTAGGAAAGCATGGCGTTGCATACAAATAGGTTAACACATATGGATAACTGCCTACAACAAGAACTTTGTGTTACATGTCGATTGGCGAACACAGTGCGCTAATGGTTGATGTGTGATAGCTGATGGCTAAATCCATTGCTGTTTTATATGAAGGGAGGAATTATACGGATGGAAATGATGCAGCTTCTCTGTAGCAGGAAGGGGATTAGAAGTGTACAGGACTTTTATCTTCACTTCCTTTTCCGCTTTTTAACAAAATTCACCTTCGTTTGTTATTTTTATGTTGTGTGCAAAAAGCAGCAATTAGCAGGCGTTGGGGTCTTAATGGAAATTCTTAGATAAGCCAAGCTGACTGCCTCAGTATGACAGCATTTCAGGGAAGTTATTTTCTTAGTCTAGATGCCCAGCGACGCAATAGACTGCTTCCCCGCATGTGACTCTGCTCCTTGTATTGAAATTGGGAAGTATTTATCATAGAGCTTCAAACAAGCCATTATTATTGAACCAATTGCGATGACACCCATCATATGAAAGTTACTGTTTTCTGTTTGGGTCTTTTGTGTTGAGAGTCATGTATGTTTCTGTTATTTCATAATCTTATATTTCTCATTGCAGTGGTTGGAAACAGAGATTAGCCGGCTTAGTCATCTTTGTGATCGTGCAAGCGATATGGGGCTTAGAAAAGAATATCCTTTGTTTTTTAAATTTATTGTATTTCCTATTTATTATGTGCAGATCGGTGTCTTAATCTATGAATAACCCTTTGATAATTAACTTTGCAAACACTGATTTTCTTTTGCGTTGTGCATTTGATCTCTAGAAATGTGATATATAGATTGTGCCTTCATCGGAAAAAATCTATTTTGCTCTAACAAGGTTTTCTAGTCCTTTAAGAAACACCATTTCTCTCATAATTCTCTCTCAGACCCTTACTCTCTTTTGTCCTATATTTATGGGTCCCCGTACCATGTGGTGTTGATTTCCTATTGGTTTGTCTGCATGGGATTGCGGAAGGACACCCTTTTTAACATGGTTAGGCCACGTATTGTCACGTGGTTGGGCCTCGGGGCTAACTTCGACACTCCAACCTCCAATCCACTACTCCCTGGCAATCCCAAATGCGGAACAAGAAACTTTCCTTGACCCTGTCCAATCATGGAAAATACTTGATAAATAATACTTTCACCGTCTCGGAGTAAGGTTCCTACCTTGGGGTTTCACGCTTACTACGGAAACAATAAAAGATGGGTAACCAATTGAAAAAAGTTGAGGACATAATTGTCCAAAACATTATTCATAATTCAAGTGGGTAAAATATAGTTAACTAGTTATTGGCTTTTTGTTAATTTTACAAACATTGTAAGGACAAAGTTGTCCAAAGATTGTAAGGATAAAGTTGTGCAAAACATTGCGAGGACAAAGTTGTCCAAAACACTGTAAGGACAAAGTTGTTCAAAACGTTGTTCATAATTTGTCATTTTGGAAGTGGGAACCTTACTCTGTGGTTTATTCATCTTGGTTATATACTGTGGTATAATGGAGCTCAAATATTCTCTAATTTTAGGAGCATCGTGCCAAGTAGTCCTTGACTGACTTATTTTACGCTAAGGGAATATGTAGAGAAATTGCAGCTTCTGAAGACACCTGAAGAGCGTCTGCGTAGGCTAGAAGAAGTTCCTAAAATAAACGCTGATCCAAACATGGACCCAAGTTACGTGTCTGAAGATGACACAGACATGGAAGAAAAGAAACAAGGTTTGTCTTGTCAGTGCTAAACTATTCCTTTGTAGATCATTTAATAATGCTGTCTATTTTACTTTTGAACTCAAATCTTCCAAATCTTATACTCCCTCTGTCCCAAACTAATGGTTACTTGTTTCCGTTTTGGGGGTTCCATACTAATGGTTACTTACCCAAAATGTTCAATTTTCTCTCTCCTACCCACTCACAACAGCTGTCCACTTATTATTCCCTACCTCATTTTGTCTCTCCTACCCACTCACAACACCTACTTTTTCAACATATTTTCTTAATCTCCGTGCATTCGATTTTAGTAACCATTAATTTGGGACGGAGGGAGTATGTAACAACTTTTCGATTCTGCCCTCGTTTATGCAGAAATATATACGAGACCTAGAAATTCCAGTTTTAACATAAGAGGGAGTGATCCAGTTTCTCCAGGAAGAGCAGACTCGAGTGGTACAATCAAGAATTTAGGTACGAACCGGGAAGGAAGCATAAATTCATCAAATAAAGGTTTCTCGACCAAGGCTGAAGATGCTGCTCCAAGTTTCGAAATGCATAATGAGTATTCATGGGATCAAGGAAGTGATAAAATCAAACAGCAAGCAAACAACATTGAGAAACCAAGCTCAGCTACCTGCCCTGAAGCTCCACCACCAGGTCTCTCTGCTGTGCTCATAGAAACTGATGTTTCTGTAAATGAAGCAGAGAAGATGTGGCATTACAAGGATCCAGCTGGAAAGACTCAAGGACCATTTTCCTTGGTTCAGCTTCGTAAATGGAATAATAATGGATACTTTCCGGCTGATCTTAGAATTTGGAGAAAAACTGACAAGGAGGATGATGGTATACTTTTAACTGATGCATTGGCCGGAAAGTTTGCATCCTTGAAACAAAAAAGGGAAGGTCGAGAAACTTCTTCCGGTCAACAATCATCTAGGGGTTTGACTACTCCTTTGGTTGAGCCCCCTAAACTTTCTAGTGTTGGCAGAAATGACTCCATGAACCTTACTTCTCCTACACCACAACAGAGTACTTCTGGTTGGGCCAAAGGGGAAATGGTCGCTTACAAAAGTGCCAGTTCATTACCTAGTGGAGATGGAGGGTTGCAATCACCTACCCCTGATAGTTCTCTACGGCCTTGTTCTTCTACCCCTTTTTCAGTTAACCCAAGTGGAAGCACAGTACCTATAGTATCCGGAATCTTGGGTACTTCAATACCTACATCGCATGATTCTTCAAATTCTCACTCTGCTTTTAGTGCAAAACCTAATTCCGATCAAGGCTTTGTTGTGGGCCCCGCCAATTTGCTGCAAATTTCCCAATCAGGTCATCAGGTTCCTGCAACTGACAATAATCATATGGCTGCCCATATGGTCCAATCTATCCCTGGTCAGAATTCTATTGTAGCACATGGTTGGGAGGGTGCTCCTACCCAGAATTTTCAACCAAATTCCTCAGTGAGCGTAGCTGGACAAGTGGTAGCTTATAATCAATGGACCGGCGTTCCCTCTGTGGTTCAGAGTCCTGCTGGAAATGTACCTCAACCTAACCCTTGGGGACAGGCCCCAGTACCCATCAATCAGCCTAACATGCAGCAGCCTCAGCCTCTCCCTAATGTCACTTGGGGTCCAATGCCGGGAAATCCGAACATGGGTTGGTTGGGAAACGCACCAGGAAATCCGAACATGAATTGGGGAGCTATGATTCAGGGTCCAGTTGCACCGGGGAATGTTGATCCCGCTTGGTTTATGCCAACTGGCGGTAATGTTCAACTTCATGGACCAATGCCTGGGATTATGAATGGAGGTTGGGTTGCTCCATCTGATCAAGGTTGGGTGGCTGCACCTTTGGGCAATCCTGGAGTGCAGATGCAAGGATTTCCACCAAATAATCAAGGTTGGGTTGCTGCTCCTATTCAAGGACCTGTAGTTCCTATGAATGGAAATCCAGGTTGGGGTATGCTGACAGGGAATCAAGGAGGCATTGCTCAAGGTCCTGCACCTGGAAATACAGTTCAAAGTTCGGGCCCACCCACTGGAAATCATGGGGCTCCTGCTCAAGGTCCCACACCGGGAAATGTTAATCAAGGGTGGGGTTCTCTAGCTGCATCAGGGAATAAGAGTAATGACAAACAGCGGAATGGAGACGGATTCTCTGGTCAAAGGGGCAGTAGAGGTTCGCAGGGTGGAGATCGTGGTAGGCCATGGAACAGGGATAATAGGGATAGGGACAGGAACAGGGACAGGGACAGGGATGGGGATAGGCGTTCATCATTTGGGAGGGAAGGGCCAAGGGGTGATTCTAAGTCTACATAGCTAACTGTTTGCCCATATTATCCAAATGGGCGTTGTAATCTGGGATCTAATTGCAGGTTTTGCACACCTAAGCTCCCGTTTTCCTTAAGTTTTTCGACAGCAGATAACTCTGCTCTGTACAGCAACTTCCATAATAGGGTGTACTTATTCTCTCTCGTTATAGGTTTTTCACACCTAAGTTCTCGTTCTCCTTATGTTGCATATATTTTTTTTATTTTTTTTTATATATATATGACAATTGCCATTATGATAGCTATATTGGCAATTGTGGATCCTGTAATAGTTAGTGTTAATCTCTCAATAGAAGTAATATTTGTCAGAAGTGTTGAAATTCTTCAGATTTTCTTGTAATAACCAAAGGCTTGTTGAGTTTGGTTCTACTCACTGCTAGAGGGAGATATCCGTAATTCCGTACTTATGCCATCAGTATTCAATAAATTTGTAGTTCTTGGATTTGAAGTTTTGAACTATGTTAATTAACTCAAACTATTTGCATGAGTACTATTTTCATAAGTTCTTAACAAGTTACTCCCTCTTCTTAGTTATACTTGTGCAAGTTGGGTGATTTACTTTGTCTGGAAGTTCATATATTGCTTTAACATGGTCCATTTAGAGATCCCGTGGATGGAGGTGTAATTGTCTCCTATTATTTGCTTTATCATTTGTTCATTGTTATGAAGTGCTTTTTCGTAAATAATTGTCTGATCTGCGAAATATGAAGCATTTGGATTCATGTGCACTTCAAAAGCAAGGTGATGGCAGTCTAAGTTCGCGACATTACAAGCTCTGGTGGAACGATGTACGTGGTCAGTGGGGATAATCTCTTCTTTTTATTTTATTTTTAATTTATCTCCATTTGTGTTTGTTTAGTGATCTTCGGTGCCACTGAATTTCTCAGATCTTCCCGAGAAGATGTCTGTCTACTGGAGTGACTTTCCAGAAGTGCTCTGGCACAGCAGGATAGCATGGAGTTGAGATGTATGACAGTTCCTGAATTCTACTACTTCTAACACGGGATAACATGGATTACAGATACGTGACTATTCCTTAATTCTTTCCTGCTCGGGACCTTATCTTTTGATTTCAATTCCTTTGTTTCTGGATAGTTGATGAAAATGAAGATGCAGGAAAGTGAGGTATTTCTTCAACGCCTTTACTGTGTTAAACAAGTACTTTCAACTGCATTAGGATGAGAAGCATTTTGTTGAGATGCTTCTTGTGTTGCAAAGAAGCACTGATAGACTTGTTGGTAGAGACTCGGTCCTTTAAGTGGTACTGTCTGTATTCCATTGAATGTCACAACAAGAGTTAATACATAAGTTGCTTCTTTTACTAACATGGGTTGCATTTTACCTGGGTGAGACTAGGGATGGCAATTTGTCTGAACCTGTCTCTGAACCCGTGACTGATACGCCTTGAGAAATAGGGTTTAGTAAACAATTGTTAAAACCCGAGGGGGTTCAGGTTCATGTGTTTTTGCCCGTGACCCCAACCGACTCGGACACAACCATTTTTTTTTTTTTGTTGCAAACTTTGAATATACATGTACATACTATATTTTACCCCTAAATGTATTTTAATTTTCCAAAAGCACCTACTTATGTACACTTAAACTTAGGGTTTCATAAACCATTTTCCTCTTTAAAGATTCAAGACTACAGAACCTCATCTAGAGTGCACAACAACAGTTTGTCAATCGTGCCCCACTTCGTTTTCTTCTCCAAAATCTCGACAGTGACCGACAATTGGTCAGCAATTTTTCATTTTCATGCGGTTCTCTCTCTTCCTTGTAAATCTCCCTCCCTATCCATCTCGCAGATAAAATACTCCCTCTGTCCCAGAGCATATGTCCACCTTTCTTTTTAGTCTGTCTCAGAGTATATGTTAAATGGCAAAGAATCTTTACTATTCCTCCCACTCGTTCTCTCTCCTACTTACTTTTATACTCACAACACCAATCAACTTACTATTCCCTCTCACTCATTCTCTCTCATACTTTACTTTTATACTCGCAACACTTACATCACTTCCACCATTTTTTAATCTCCGTGCAAATGAGAGGATGGACATCTGGGCCGGAGGGAATATTAGTTTCCATTCTCAGTGCCTGAAAAAAGAACATTCTAAGAAAGTCTCGTGATGAATTGAAGAAGACAGGTAGTGTGTATATGTGAGATTCAAAGGTTGATTTGAGATTTCAGGGGGTAATCTTTTGAGAGTTGAAGAGGTAGGTTTTGTGTGGGGGTGGTCGGGACGAGCACATGTTTGGCCACTTTCGGGAGTGGGACGGGTTCGGATCGGCTGTTTATGTCTGCGGCCGGGCTCTAAACCCGCTCCAAACCCGACCCGTTAACATCTCTAAGTGAGATTGAATGTAGAGTAAATTTGGGCACTCATTTGGGACATGAGTAACATGAGTTACATTTTATAGTAGCTTGAGTTACATCTTATATTATTATATTAGACTGTTGTGCCATTCGACTGAACCTGAATCCGCTCCAAATTCAATGTTACCTTTCTAAGCAATTTCAGACATAATTTACGACTCTGATAGAGTATGAAACGGATAACTTGTTCATACATTCAAATGACTCGTGTTGATGTAAATGTAATATGCAGCTGAGGCTTTTTATAGCTCAATATGAGTGGTGTTTATGTTCACACGGCACGTTGCATTGTCCTTGAACGCTTTAATTCATTGACGCGGGTAAGATAAGGGAAATAATAAAGTTACAAAAGATGGCTACAAAATGTGGCTTACAAAATGAGGTGTCATAATTGTGTTGGTGTTTTTAATTGAAGTGTGCCGGGTCCACTATCGATATAGCCAATGAAATATTGCCACCACACCTTGTATCCATCATTTTGTAAACTTCTTTTGTAAACCTCGCATTGCCCGTAAGATAAATATTCCGCGTTTCTAAAGGACCAGTTTTACATTACTTCAGATTATACAAAAATGATTAGCGTAAACATAGAAATATTGTGGACAGAGGAGAAAATAGTGTGGTAGTGGCTGTGTAATGCCTTTGTTACTTTGGGGTATATCTTCAAAGTCAGCAACAAGCATTCTATTGCTTAAAAATCATCATCATCATCATATATGTATTTTAGTCAACTTTTGTTGCTTATGGAGTGCATTTAAGTCAAAAATATGTAACCATTTTGTCTTTGCATACATTATTATTCTTTTTCTTGTGGAAGTTGTGGTTGACTACAGAAGTCAACGCTTGGCACCAAACTTCTTTATCAGCCGTTGACTTGACCCTGTCGGAGCAATTTCACAGCTTGTATACTTGGTAATTGGTAATCTTTCATATTTGTTCACTCGAGTAAGAATACAGAAAGCAACACAAATTTTGTGGTGGTTATATTTTTATTTGGAATCCGAGGTAGCAGCAATATAGAAAGTCATATATCTACTCCCTTCGTCCCATTTGAAGCTTCACCGTGATGGCACACAAATTAAAGAAAGTGATGAGTGTAAGAAGGGTTGTGAGAGGGAAGAAGTTAGTGGGTACGACAAGTGGGGTTTACAATTTAAAGTATGTGAAAGGGGAAAATTAATGGGTATGAAAAGTAGGCCTCATAATTTAAGTATGTGAGAGGAAAAGGTAAGTAGGTATGACAAGTGAGACCTACAATTTTTTTACCATTTTAAAGAAAGGGTGAAACTTTTAACGGGACACCCATTTGAGTAAAAGATGAAGCTTCAAATGGGACGGAAGGAGTACATCTTTAAAAGTCAACATGATGTTGATCGTTGACGCAACTTGCATGCGAAATATTGGATCCGGTTGGCCGATTTCGCATGTCTGGTCAGAATTTAAGCTATGGAGTTCTCTCTCTCTTTTTTTTCCTTTTCTTTTTAAGAATGATTGAATTTAATTCGCGAAACCCTTTTTGAACAATAATCTCAACTGAGATTATATTGGTCACACAAAATGTTCATTGAGTTTCACACACTACAAATTACTCTGTCTTAAAGTGATTTTTCTCGTTGTCTTGAGTTTATGCAATTTTAAATCTAAATTATAGAAATGAGAAAAACTTTTTCTGTTAGATGATAGAAAATAGTACTCTCTCCGTCCCATTTCAAATTGCAATACTAGGTTGACACGGAGATTAAGGGAAAAAGTGAAAAAGGTGATGTGTTGTGAGTGTTGATAGTTGAGTGGGAGAGAGAAAGTGGGGTAGAGAATAGTTAGTGGGTTAGTGGATGTGAGTGTGCAAGTGAGTTAAAACTTGCCATTTTTGGATTTTGCAATTTTAGTTGGGACACCCTTTTTGGCAACTTTTGCAATTTGAAATGGGACGGAAGGAGTAAGTGAGAACGATTTTTTTCTTTTTTTTCTTTTTTTGCAAGTGAGAACGATGATTTGAGATAAAAAGAGTAAATCCAATTAGTATCTAGATCCATGGCCGTAATACAGCCGCCATTGCTGACTTGAGCTGGAGCTAGAGCTGTCCAAATCCCAAGAAATCCAAGTTATAGTACCAACCGTGAATTTTTTTGTATCTTTCCTTGACTTTTGGGGATTGACTAACAGAGTTTAAAACTAATAAATACAAGAAAATTCATTCTATGACTTGGTTATATTATTTCCTATACTCTCTTTCTTGCACACCAAACTGCTTGCTTCTGTATTAAAAATGAGTCTAACAAGAAACAAGTTGTTCTTATTTCTTGTTCTTCTTCTTTTCAATGTCTCTTTTGAATCTCAATTTTCAACAGCATTGGATACAATCACTTCCGGCCAGTCTCTCACCGGAAACCGGACAATATCATCGGCAAATGGAACATTTGAGCTCGGATTCTTCACGCCGGCAGGTAACTCTCGGAACTACTATATAGGCATTTGGTACAAAGGAAAACCAAATAGAACAGTGGTTTGGATAGCAAACAGAGACCACCCCATTTCTGACCCTTACACTTCAGAACTAAAACTCTTCCCAAATGGGCATCTAGCTCTAGTAAACCACTCCCAACATCAAATTTGGTCAACAAAGTCAACCTCAAAGTCAACTAATTCCACCACAGCTGAGCTTCTTGAAAGTGGTAATTTTGTTGTAAGGGAGAGATTAAATGTGTCTAATGTGATCATATGGCAAAGTTTTGACTACCCGACTAATACGTGGTTGCCCGGAGGGAAGATCGGGTTTAATAAAATTAGAAAAGAGAAGCAAATATTGACTTCTTGGAAGAGTGCAGTAAATCCCGGGTCGAGTTTATTCTCTGTTGAGGTAGAACCAAATGGGACTAGCCATATCTTAGTGTGGAATGGATCTCAAGTGTATTGGAGTACTGGGAAGTGGACTGGTAGTGGCTTTGAACTTGTTCCTGAACTAATTTTGAACCGTTATGTAGCAAATATGAGGTACATTTCTAATGAAAATGAAAGCTATTTCACTTATGATGCTGGTTTTCCTAATTTTCTCACTAGGTTTCTGATTGACGAGTCGGGGCGGCTCAGGCAGTTTGTGTGGGGACCGGGGTTCCCCGGGTGGAGTCAGTTTTGGCTGCAGCCACCTAAGCCTTGTCAAGTTTATGGTTTATGTGGCGCATTTGGTAGTTGCAATGACGTTAGCTTGCCTACTTGTAACTGCACTTCAGGGTTTGATCCTAAATCGCGTAAAGATTGGGTAACAGGTGATTATTCTGACGGGTGCGTCAGGAAAGATCCTCTGACATGCATTGGAAATGACTCTAACGACACTTTTAAGGTTGTCCCAAACACGCGTTTTCCTGCAAATTCGGAGTCGTTTATCAAGGCGGGGTCTCGAGAAGAATGTGAATCTACTTGCTTGAAGAACTGTTCTTGTACTGCTTATGCATATGAAAACGGGTGTTTGATTTGGTCTGGAAATCTCATTAATTTAGTGCAAGAAGACAACATAGGTAAAGATCTTCATGTCCGAGTCGCAAAATCTGATGATGAGTTGGTAGTGACAGAAGTCGATACAAGGAGAATGGCAAAGACAAAGACAAAGGCAAATGTTGTTCTTATAGTTACTTGGACAGTAGGCGGCTTCTCTGCTCTGCTTGCCATAGTTCTGATATTTCTATGGACGAGGAAGAACAGGAGGGAGAAAACAAGCACGGTCACGTCAGATGGGGCCGGATCTTTAATCGTGTTTAAGATCCGGGACTTGAAAATCGCAACAAAAAACTTTGGTGAGAAGTTAGGGGAGGGAGGATTTGGGTCGGTTTTCAAAGGAACATTAATGCAGCCCGATTCGAGGGACATAGCTGTGAAGAGTCTCAAGAGTTTAGGCCAAGAAGAGAGGCATCACGACAAGCAATTCAGAGCTGAAGTGAGCACAATCGGGTTGATCCAACATGTCAACCTCGTTCGGTTAGTGGGCTTCTGTGCTGAAGGAGCAAAACGGTTCCTAGTCTATGATTACATGCCTCAAGGGTCTCTCGAATCTCACTTGTTCGGGAACAAATCGAGCGGTGTTTTGGATTGGAAAACGAGGTATAATATCATTCTTGGCACGGCTAGAGGTCTAGCTTATTTGCATGAGAAATGTCGTGATTGTATTATACATTGTGATATTAAGCCTGATAACATACTTTTAGACTCCACTTTCAACCCGAAAGTGGCTGATTTCGGGCTTGCAAAGTTAATGGGTCGCGAATTTAGTCGGGTTTTGACTACAATGAGGGGGACAAGAGGTTATCTAGCACCCGAGTGGATTTCAGGGGAGGCCATTACACCTAAAGCCGACGTTTTCAGCTTCGGAATGGTGTTATTTGAGATCATTTCGGGACGGAGGAATAGGGATTTGCTTGAAGATGGAAGTAATGACTATTTTCCGGGCCGGGTTGCTACTAGAGTGAGTGAAGGAGCAGATGTGGCTAGTCTTTTGGATCCGAGGATGGCGGGGTTTGATGATAGAGATATAGAGGAGGTGACAAGAGCTTGTAGAATTGCTTGTTGGTGTATACAAGATGATGAGAAGAATAGGCCTACTATGGGTCTGATAGTTCAGATACTAGAGGGAGGTTCTGAAGTGAGTATCCCTCCGGTCCCTCGGTTTCTTGAGGGGTTTATAGAAAACCCGCTCGAGCCGCCCATGGTTTACCTTTTGAGCTCTTCTGATCAAGCTTAGATAAGCTTCTTGCCGATCCAAAATCATTTTGGAGTAAAGCTTTGCTGTTGTTATTGTTGTTGTTGATGTTGTATTGTAAGTTGTAACCTAGTGTTATCAGTTTCTTTTTTCCCCGAGTAAATTTCCAGTAAATATATTATCTTTTCTATGTTTCCACTCTAACAAGTTTGTGCTTTTATACCAAACTAATGGCAAGTTTTGTTAGCCTTATCCCTGTGGCATGACAAGGAAATTTTAAGCACAAGCGGGGGATGCAGAAAAATTCTAAACGGGGCAAGTTTATTTCTAATATGAAATATTATTACCTCCGTACCAAAATGATCTTCATACTTTTCTCCTTGTTGTTATTGCGAAGGAAATTTGAGTAATAAGTTTAGGTTGATTTAATTATCCTTATAAAAATCTAAAACTTGTTGATAAACCATCAACATTACTATCAATAATAAGATTTAAATTTTCATTAGGACAATTAAATCAACCAAAAATAATTGCTCAAAGTTATCAACGAAAAAGTATGAAGATCGTTTTGGGACGGAAGGAGGTGAGCAAAAATTTAGTATACTCCTTCCGTCCCATCACAAGTGAGACTAACTTGTGGGGCACAATAATTAAGAAAAAGATAGTATATGTGTGGTAGAAAATGAATAGAGAGAATGAGTGTGGTAAATAGTTGTGTTGGTTGAATAAAATGAGTGATGGAAAATGAAGAGGGAGAATGAGTGGGGTTAAATGGTGGGGTTGGTTGAATATAAATATATTAAAATATTTCCATTTTGGGTAGTCTCACACTTGTGGTGGGATGGACTGAAAAGGAAATTAGTCTCACTTATAGTGGAACAGAGGGAGTATAATATTATTTTTCTTAGTAGAATTAGGGGCAGAATGTCAATTTTATTATAATTGGCTAGTGAATTAACACATTTTCACAAACAATTTGGGGTTGGGGAGGAGGGAGTGGGGGATGCAATATGCCCCGGCATAAACATTGATTTTTTTTTTTTTTTTTTTTGTTGTTGTTGTTGTTGTTGTTGTTGTTGGTAACGAACATTCAACTTTTGCACACTCTACTTTTCACTATCGGGTAAATGAATGTTTAAATTTTGTTAAAATTTGCGCTAGCTGTCAACAAACCTTTACATCCGTGTTAGAATAGAATATCCCATCACTATAGGGATATTCTTAGGTAAATATTATAGTGATTATCTTAGTTATTGTAAATATCTATTAGTTTTATAGAGAGATTAGGCTTCCTAAGATAGGTTTGGTTACCGAAGATAGAGTAGAAAGAGTAGGGATGAAGTTTGTAATTTGTATTTAACATAGTCTGTGAATAAAGAATTTCTTACGGAAAATATTTCTTAGATGGTATCACGAGACCTGGTTTTTCTTCTTTCCGCTGCGCCTAGTCTCTCCCTGCCGTCGTGTTTTTTTTCTTTCTTCTTTGCTTGTCTTCTCCGTCAGACCATGACTTCTTCTTCAAAGAATTTTTATCATCCGGCTCTGGCGGTGTCCAATATCAAGAACCATGTGGCCATAACCTTGGAACTCGAGAACGTCCAGTATGCTACTTGGGCGGAGCTCTTTAAGGTCCATGCTACCTCTTCTCAAAATGGGACTGCAGAACGAAAAATTAGAACCATAAATAACATGGCTCATACCATGTTAACACATGCATCAGCCGTTGGGTTTTCATGATAAGCACCATCCTGATCACGTGTGTTTACTCAAGAAAGCCCTTTACGATCTCAAACAAGCACCCCGGGCCTGGTATCGACGTTTTGATGATTATGTCTCCACTCTTGGGTTCATTCAAAGTAAGTCTGATAATTCTCTCTTTGTGTTTCATAAAGGGGAGTCTATGGCCTATTTACTTGTGTACGTTGATGACATTATTTTAACGACTTCTTCCGACTCTCTCCGACTCTCGATCATTGCTCAATTAAGTTCTGAGTTTGCCATGAAAGACTTGGGACCGTTAAGTTACTTTTTGGGGATTGCCGTTTCACGTCACAAGGGCAGTTTATTTCTGTCTCAACGCAAGTATGTGTCCGAGATTGTGGAACGCGTCGGGATGTCTTCATGTAAGCCGTCGCTTACTCCAGTCGACACCAAACCCAAGCTCGGTTCTTCCACGGCTGGTCCTCTTTTCTCCGACCCTACACTACCGTAGTCTCGCTGGTGCTCTGCAATATCTCACTTTTACTCGCCCATATATTCAATATGCAGTACAGCAAGTGTGTTTATTCATGCATGCACCACAGGTGGAACACATGAATGCTCTAAAACAGATAATTCGTTATGTTCATGGCACAGTGGGTTACAGGCTCTTTCTATACCCATCTTGACTTATCATCAATCCCTACAAGAATCCGATTATGCCAATCATAGCCTTTATAACTACACGGTTAAAGGTAGTGTTTAACTATGTCAAACATAGTGTTCATCATGTGGAAGACCATAATAATCTCAGGTCTAAGGATATCAAATGATATAACTATTATGAGATTTAATTATGACATTTGACCATGACATAAATCTCATAACGGGTCTATCCATTACCTTGTTCTCCAACAAGTACCCACAAGTATAATCCGCTTCCTATGCACCATAATCTTTTTCGAAGAGTGGTGCTTGGAGTGCAAATGAGAAATTGGAGCTAATTCATACGGATGTGTGCGGTCCAATGGAAAATCCAACTCATGCCAATAATAGGTACTTTATTTTGTTTATTGATGACTATTCTCATATGACTTGGGTTTATTTCATGAAGCAAAAATCGGAGGTGTTTTCAATTTTTAAGAAGTTTAAATCTCTTGTTGAAAAACAAAGTGGGCATATTATTAAATTCCTTAGAAGTGATAGAGTCAAGGAATATAATAATAATGAGTTTGACAAGTTTTGTGAGGATGAAGGAATTGATAGGCAACTCACGGTTCGCTATACTCCGCAACAAAATGTAGTAAGTGAGCGGAAAAATCAAACGGTGGAATAAATGGCTATGTCAATGATTCATGCAAAAGGATTGCCGAAGAGTTTTTGGGGTGAAGCTGTGAATACGGCCGTGTACTTGATTAATAGAAGTCCCATAAAGGCATTGTTCAACAAAACACCATTTGAAGCATGGAGTGGAAGAAATCCATCATTGAGACACTTGAAGGTGTTCGGGTGTATTTGTTACTCTCAAGTTCCAAAAGATAAAAGTAGAAAGCGAGATGAAGCAAGTGAAAAGTGTATCTTTATTGGGTATAATACCATGTCAAAAGGGTATAGAGTTTGGAGTTTGAAAGACAACAAAGTTTTGAATAGTTGAGATGTGTTGTTTGATGAGAACGCTTCTTGGGATTGGAAGGAAAAAAGGAATAGAAAATGGTGGAGTTTTTCAAGGTGATGATGAAAGTGATGTTGAAGAATAAAATAGTGAAGATGGAGATCATGATATCCAAATAATGGTCCGGATTCACCCGGAAGCTCTCCAAGAAGTTCAAGTTCAAGTTCATCCTCTCCCGGTTCCGCAGGAAAAAAGTAGAGTTTGAGTTATATTTATGCAAGATGCAATTTTTGTGTCTTAGAACCAGAAAATTTTGAAGAAGCTTACAAGGAGAAAGAGTGGAGAAAAGCAATGGAGGAAGAAATTCATTCCATAGAGAAGAACAAGACTTGGGAGCTAGTTGAGAAACCAAATGACAAGGAGATCATTGGAGTGAAATGGGTTTTCAAAGTAAAGTTAAATCCGGATGGTTCAATCAAGAAAACGAAGGCAAGATTGGTAGCTAAAGGCTATACACAACAGCCCGGAGTTGATTTCAATGAGACTTTCGCACTGGTAGCAAGGCTTGATACCATTCGAGCAGTTATTTCCATTGCAGCTCAGAAATCATGGAAGCTTTATCAATTGGATATGAAATGTGCGTTTTTGAATGGATAATTGGAAGGAGAGATCTATGTGGAGCAGCCGCAAGGTTTCATGCACAAAGGTGAAGAGGAAAAGGTGTACAAGTTGAAGAAGGCATTGTATGGATTGAAGCAAGCACCTCGTGCTTGGTACAACAACTTATTTTGCTCAAAAGGGGTTTGAGAAGAGCAAAAGTGAGCCAACATTGTTTGTGAAGAGTGAAGGTAATTCTATTCTTATTGTTGCTCTTTATGTTGATGATTTGCTTTACACCGGTAACAATGAAAAAATGATCATTGAATTCAAGAAGGATATGATGAAGAGATATGAGATGGTGTGTTCATTTGTCAAAAGAAATATGCTGAAAATATTTTAGCAAAGTTTGGGATGGATGATTGCAATCCTACGACAACACCTCTTGTGGTGAGTGAAAGATTGTTGAAAGATGATGGAGCAAAAAAAGTTGATGGTTCTCTTTATTGAAGTTTGGTTGGAAACTTGTTGTACCTTACCGCAACAAGACCATATATCATGTTTGGTGCAAGTTTGTTGTCAAGATTTATGCAAGATCCGAGTCAAAATCATTTTGGTGCCGCAAAAAGATTGTTGAGGTACATTAGAGGTACTACAAATTTTGGCATCAAGTATGAGAAGAATCCTAGTGTTAAGTTGAGTGGTTACTGTGATAGTGATTGGGGAGGTTGTGTTGATGATATCAAAAGTACCTCCGGCTATGCATTTTCTCTTGGTTTGGGAATGATTTCTTGGTCATCAAAGAAACAAAAATCAGTGGCTCAATCATCTGCCGAAGCTGAGTATGTTTCAGCTTCTATAGCTACATCTCAAGCTATATGGCTTCAAAGAATTTTGAAGGATGTTGGTGAGATTCAAAAGAAGGCTACTACAATTTTTTTGTGACAATAAATCTGCAATTGCTATGGCTAAGAATCTGGTTTTTCATAGTCGTCATATTGCGATCAAACATCATTTCATTCGTGAGGCTATTGAAGAAGGTGAGATCGATCTCAAGTATTACAAGAGTGAGGAGCAAGTTGCAGACATATTTACAAAGGCACTTCCAAAAGAAAAGTTTCAACAATTGAAGGAGTATCTTGGAGTTGTGGCAGCACATTAAGGGGGAGTATGTTGATTAATGTGCATGCAAGAAATATCAAAAGGTCTTAGTGGTTATGGTTATTTGAATAGTCTATTACATTTACTAGTTGCTTCATGAATAAATTAGTACATGTATCTCTTTAATGATAAGTTAGAGATCATGTAAAGTCACTCTAGAATTTTCCTATGTGTAGTATAAATAGCCATGTAATGGTTGATGCAAAGTATGAGTTGAAGAAATAAAAAATAGCCTTCTCATCTATACTTCTCTAAATATTCTAAAGAATACTCTTTAGACTTAGGCGTGATCACGCCTAAGTGAAACTTACCTTCTGCCCCACTTTATCTAAATTCCTCCATCACAAATATACTACCTTCCGATTCTAACAAAACTGACAAGGAGAATGATGGTTTACTTTTAACTGATGTATTGGCTGGAAAATTTGCATCCTTGAAACAAAGAAGGGAAGGTCGAGAAACTTCTTCCGGTCAACAATCATCTTGTGGTATGACTACTCCTTTGTTTGAGCCCCCTAAACTTTCTAACGTTAGCAGAAATGACTCCATGAACCTTACTTCCCCTACGACACAACAGAGTACTTTGGTTGGGCCAAGGGGGAAACGGTCCCTTACAAAAGTGCCAGTTCATTACCTAGTGGAGATGGAAGGTTGGGTGGCTGCACCCTCGGGCAATCTTGGAGTACAGATGCAAGGAATTCCACCAAATAATCAAGGTTGGGTTGCTGCTCCTACTCAAGGACCTGTAGTTCCTATGAATGGATATCCAGGTGGGGCGATGCTGACAGGGAATCAAGGAGGCATTCCTCAAGGTCCTGCACCTGGAAATACAATTCAAAGTTGGGGCCCACCCGCTGGAAATCAAGCAGCTCCTTCTCAAGGTCCCACACCCGGAAATGATAATCAAGGGTGATGTTCTCCAGCTTCCTTAAAGTCCACAGCAAATAATTCTGTACAGCAGCTTCCAGATTATTGTGTACTTGTTCATTCTCGTTTCAGTTTTTTGGTTAATTTTACTGCTGGAGAACTTTAAGTAGTAGTAGTTAGGCAAGGAACGTTTTCATTTGCCCCTATTTGAAACGTTAAATTCAGGAAGAGGGATGGGGATTATATTTTGGTTTTGATCTCCCTTTGTGTTTGTTTAATGATCTTTGGAGCCACTGAATTTTCTCTGATATTCATGAGAATGTCTCTCTACTGGAATGAGTTGCACAATCAGACTGCATGTCAGTCCAACAGTAACAATAGTTACATCTTATAGTAACTTGAGTAGCATTTTATCAGGGTGAGATATCATGTATAGTAACATGAGTTATATCTTATAATAACATGAGTTACATCTTATAGTAATTTACGTCTTATTTGAACCGTTGTACGGGGTCAGACTGCACCGCCTCAAATACAATGTTACCCTTTCGAAGCAATTTTGTCATATGCAAACCGCTCACTATGAGTGGTGTTGATGTTCACATGGCTTATTGCAGCGTCTTTGAAAGCGTTAATATCTTTGACGTGTGTATGCATATGTAATACGCGTTTTAAGGGGCAGTTTGTTATTGCTTCTATAAAAAATGATTATTGTAAACATTGAAGTTTTGTGGACACAGGAGAGGTACAGGGTTCGACCCCTCCCCAAATATATTTATTTATTTATTTTTTTAACAAAAATTGTGGCATACATGCAAAGTTAGCAGCTAGCATGCTATTCCTTACCATCATCATCATGTATGCATTTTAGTCAATGTTGTATGCTTCTGGATTGCATTTAAGTCAAAATTTTGTAACCATTTTGTCTTTTTTGCATAGATTATTATTATTATTATTATTATTGTTATTATTTTTGGTGGAATTTGTCATAGACTACAGAGGTCAACACATGGCACCAAGCTTCTGCATGCAGCCGTTGACCCTGTAAGAGCAATTTCACAGCTTGTTACTTGGTAGTTGTTAATCTTTCATCGTGTTAACCTGAGTGAGTAAGGAAAAGGAAAAATAAATACAGAAAGCAACAAAATATGCGCGGTTGTATTCAACATTTCTACTTCCCATCTCATAATAAGTGGTAGCAGTTGACTTGTGAATGTTTTTATGGTAAAATTGCACCAAGATAATTTCTTTTAATTCAGAAACACGACTTTTATTTTTGAGACTGATTATTAAGGGAAATGCAATACAATACTTAAAATGGGCGGCGACAGAAATTAGAATCTGAGGTAGCATCATATAGAATGTCAAATACTCTCTCCGTCTCAGCTCACTTGACACTTATTTCCATTTTGGGTTGTCCCAGCTCACTTGACACTTCCCAAAATAACATAGTTTTTATAATTTTATATTCACTCTACCCCACCACTCATTCTCTCTCTCCATTTTCCACCACTCAATTTATTCAACCAACACTACTATTTACCCCGCTCATTATCTATTTTCATTTTCTACCACACATTTTATTTATTTTATTCATTTTCCTTAATTATTGTGCCCACCTCATGGGTGTCAAGTGATGTGGGACGGAGGGAGTATATGAATTTGAAGTCAACTCATGTTATAGTACCACCAGTGGATATTTTTGCACCTTTCCTTGACTTCTAGGGATTGACTAAGAGAAGAGTTTAAAGCTAATAAAGGGAAGAAAATTCATTATATGTCTTGGTTATGTTATTTCTCACCCACCTTTACATGCCAAAGTACTTGATTTTGCATTAAAAATGAGTCTAGCAAGAAACAAACTCTTCTTATTTCTTGTTCTGCTTCTTTTCAATATGTCTTTTGAATCTCAATTCTCGACAGCATTGGAAACAATCACTTCCAGCCAGTCTCTCACCGGAAACCGGACAATCTCTTCGGCGAACGGAACATTTGAGCTGGGATTCTTCGCGCCAGGTAATTCTCAAAACTACTATATAGGCATTTGGTACAAAGGAAAACCAGATAGAACAGTGGTTTGGGTAGCAAACAGAGGCCACCCCATTTCTGATCCTTACACTTCAGAATTGAAACTCTTCCCAAATGGGAATTTAGTTTTGGTAAATCACTCCCAACATCAAATTTGGTCAACAAAGTCAAGCTCAAAGTCTGCTAATACTACCATAGCTGATCTTCTTGAAAGTGGCAATTTTGTTGTAAGGGAGAAGTTAGATGTGTCTAGTGTGATTATATGGCAGAGTTTTGACTACCCAACTGATACGTGGTTGCCCGGTGGGAAGATAGGGTATAGTAAACTTAGAAACGAGAAGCAGTTTTTGACTTCTTGGAAGAGTGTAGTGAATCCCGGATTGAGTTTATTCTCTGTTGAAGTAGAACCAAATGGGACTAGCCTCATCTTAGCGTGGAATGGATCTCGAGTGTATTGGAGTACTGGGGAGTGGACAGGTAGTGGCTTTCAATATGTTCCTGAACTAGCTTTGGACCGTTATGCTGCGAATATTACCTACATATCTAATGAAAACGAGAGCTATTTCACTTATGAAGCTGGTTTTCCTACTGCACTCACTAGGTTTCTGATTGATGAGTCGGGACGGCTCACGCAGTTTGTGTGGGGGCCGGGGTTCCCCGGGTGGATGCAGTATTGGCTGCAGCCATCAAAGTCTTGTCAAGTTTATGGTTTATGTGGTTCTTTTGGCAGTTGCAATGAGGTGAGATTGCCTACTTGTAGCTGCATTTCAGGGTTTGAACCTAAATCGCCTTACGGTTGGGAAACAGCAGATCATTCTGACGGGTGCGTAAGTAAAGATCGTTTGACATGCATTGCAGGTGTAAATGAATCAAGTGACACTTTTAAGGTTGTCCCAAACACTCGTTTTCCTGCAAATTCAGAGTCTTTTAAGGCAGGGTCTCGAGAAGAATGTGAATTTACTTGCTTGAAGAACTGCTCTTGCACTGCTTATGCATATGAAAACAGGTGTTTTATTTGGTACAGAAATCTCATTGATTTAGTTGAAGAAAATGATAACATCGGAAAAAATCTTCATGTCCGAGTAGTGAAGGGAGTTGATGAAAAGAGGAAGACAAAGTCAAAGGTTGTTTTGATAGTTACTTGGACAGTAGGAGTCTTCTCTGCTTTGCTTGCAATCGTTCTAATATCTTTATGGATGAGGAAGAATAGACGGGAGAAATCCAGCACGGTTATATCAGGTGGGAGCTATTTGACCGTGTTCAAGATCCGGGACTTGAAAATTGCAACAAAAAATTTTGCGGAACAGTTAGGGGAAGGAGGATTTGGGTCGGTTTTCAAAGGAACATTGCAGCCTTCTTCACATTCCATAGCCGTGAAGAGACTCAAGAGTTTAAGCCAAGAAGAAAGGCTCCATGACAAGCAGTTCAGAGCTGAAGTGAGCACAATCGGGTTGATCCAGCACGTTAATCTTGTTCGCTTAGTGGGATTCTGTGCCGAAGGCGCAAAAAGATTCCTAGTCTATGATTACATGCCTAATGGATCTCTCGAATCTCATTTATTTGGGAAGACATTAAACGACGTTTTGGACTGGAAAAAAAGGTACAACATTATTCTTGGCACGGCTAGAGGTCTAGCTTATTTGCACGAGAAATGTCGTGATTGTATTATACATTGTGATATTAAGCCCGACAATATACTATTAGACTCCGATTTCAACCCGAAAGTGGCTGATTTCGGGTTTGCAAAGCTAATGGGTCGTGAATTCAGTCGAGTTTTGACTACAATGAGGGGGACAAGAGGATATCTAGCACCGGAATGGATTTCGGGGGAGGCCATTACTCCTAAAGCAGATATTTTCAGCTACGGAATGGTTTTATTTGAGATCATTTCCGGGAGGCGGAATAGGGACTTGCTAGAAGATGGAAGTAATGACTATTTTCCAGCTCGGGTCGCTACTAGAGTGAGTCAAGGGGAAGATTTGGTTAGCCTTTTGGATCCGAGGCTGGCTGAGTTTGATGGTGATGTAGAAGAGCTGACAAGAGCTTGTAGAATTGCTTGTTGGTGTATACAAGATAATGAGAAAAATAGACCTTCTATGGGTCTGATAGTTCAAATTTTAGAGGGAAGCTCAGAAGCGAGCATCCCTCCGGTTCCTCGGTTTCTTGAGGGGATTGGAAAATCCACTCAAGGCCCCTATGGTCTACCTGTTGAGCTCTTCTGATCAAGCTTAGATACGCTTCTTGATAGTCTTAATACGCTTCTGATCAAGCGAGCATCCCTCCGGTTCCTCAGTTTCGTATATTCTTAATCAGACATTTCCTCGTTTGCCTACTACTTAGACAGTTTGTGTGATTTTCTTTGTCTGGAAGTTTATATTTTGCTTTAACATTGTCCATTTAACGATCCGATGGAAGTGTGGTTGCTGTTATTAACTTCATCAGCATTTCATTAATATACTGTGCATTTTCTTATGATAATTGTCTGCTCTGGAAAATATGAAGCGATTAGATTCTTTTCCTAGCTTCAAAAGCAAGGTAATGGCAGCTGAGTTTGCTGTGCATTTTCTAGTGATAATTGGTTTTGATCTTCATTTGTGTTTTTTTAGTGATTTTTTGAGCCACTAAATTTTCTCAGATATTCCTGAGAAGATGTCTTTCTACCGGGTAGCAAGGTTCTAAAAAGTGCTAGGCGGTCGGTAAGCGCCGCAGTAGAGCCTAGCGCCTGGGGTCTAACCGGTACTTAGGTGGGGCCGAGAATTCAAAAATAGTTATAATATCTTAAACGGGACTTCTAGACGAGCGTCTTTTAAAACACTGCTGGATAGCATGGAGTTCAGATACTAGACTGTTCTTTAATTCTTCCTGCTTGAGACCGTATCTTTTGATTTCAAATTTCGATGAAAATGAAGATGCGAGAAATTGAGGTATTTCTTCAATCCCTTTCCTGTTAAGCAAGTGCTTTCTCCATCTGTTACATTAGGAGGGGAAACAACCTAAGTCGACATAATTGAGTTGAGGTGCTTCTTGTTTTGCAAACAAGTACTCCCTCCGCTTCAAAGTACTGGTCGCTTTTAAGACAAAATTTCCGGTCCAAAATAATTGTCCCTTCGGGTAAGAGAGTGAGGGTAAAAAGTACTCAAATTACTCTCTTACCCCTACATTGGAAATTGTTGCAATTTATTGATTGTTTTCTTGTGAGAAGTAATGTAAATAATTAATAAAGGGGATTTTTATCAATAAGTCCCTCATAGAAGGTAGAATTTACCAATAAAAACATACATTTTCATATTCTACTTTAAGGTCCTTGGGTTGAAATGGATTTGACCAATACATCCCTCATGTCAGTTATGACCGTTTAATACTTCTCATAAAACCGATAATGCCCCTCCTACCTTTCTCTCTCTAATTCGCGTGAGTGAACCCAGACTTAGACGACACCGACAAACACACAAACGGGCCCCTCACCCAATTTGCTCCCTTTCTCGCCATCGTCATAACCGTTTCTCGCCATTTCCGTTTCTCACTATCATCAAAACCAAGCCTCCATCCTTGCCAAGATCGCGACTTGTAAGTTTTCTTAACTCTCATCCTACAATTTCAAGCCCTAGTTTTTCCCAATTTCAAGCCTCCATCCTTGCCATAAATCCACTTCTAGTGCAGAGACCGAAACGGCCCCGATTAAGCATGTTACCTTGTTCTCCTGATTCCTCCGTTCTTACTAGAGAAGGTACATTAATTTCCTGCATCATCTCAACTTTTGCATCAGATGGAGCCTTACATTAATCAGTTTTGTCATCTGCTTTTCTTGGTGGCATATGCCATTTCTTTCAACATATTAATGGAATTTACAACCCTTGCAAAGTTCTTACAGGAGCGATATGTATTAAGATTCTATTTGGAGTAGGCTTTGGTGTTAAGAGTTATTATGAAACTGTGAAAGGAAAGGCTCAAAGTGGAATTAAGAAGAAACGGTATTTCATCTATTTCATGCTCGAGGAATTGTGATGTCAACCGCAATTTGGAGTAGGCTTTGGTTATAACAGTTGTTCAAAAATGGATGTAAAATCGAATTTCTATTTTTCATAAGTGTGAAATGAGATTTTACTAAGAGATATATTAATTGAGAAATTGAGTTATCATTTGTTCACAATGTAAAATTACACTACCGTGAAATCATTTTATCTTTAAACTATCGAGGAATTTAGTATTAATCGTGAAAATTTGAGAAATGAATTTATTAGTTTTAGTTTATGAATAAATGAGAAATGAATATATTTGTTTTTTTAATTTGAACATCTTGAGTATCAACTATAGTAAATAGATTTCTCAATTGTTTAAAGGACATATAGCATTACACAACTGAGAAATCACACAACTGTTAAATCATATAACTGTGAAATCAGCTAAGAAATGATTTTACAAGTGAAAAATGAAAGAAAAATGACACAACTGTGAAATCACACAATTGTGAAATCAGTTAAGAAATAATTTTATAAGAAAAAAAATATGTCACAACTGTGAAATCAGCTCAAAAATGATTTTACAAATAAAAAATGGAAAATGACACAACTGTGAAATCAGTTGAGAAATGAAAATTTATTTTCTCAATGTTTTTTATAAGTGAAAAATGAAAAATTTATCTTAAAATTTTGAATTATGTGTTGAGTGTACTTATTTAATTCATCTTGACGACACGATTAAAACGGTGGTCTCGGATTATTTTTTCGATTTCCAAATATTGAGATAACGCATTTTAAAATTTTGAGTGCAAAAAAAAAAAAAAAAGAGGGAGAAAAAGGAGGGAGGAAGGGAGAAATGGGGAAAAAAGAAGAGAGAAAAAGGAGGGAGGAAGAGAGATATAGTAGAAGAAGCGCATAAACAAATGCGCCTCATCCCCCTTTTGTCGGCCTGATGTGCACGCGTGAGGAGCGGAGGGGCACTTTGGTCCAGCGAAAATCCAAGGACGTATTGGCGAGTTTTCATAATGTTTGTCCTTATTAGTCGTTTTCCTCTCGGTGAGGGACTTATTGGTCAAAGCCTCTTAATAAATGTATATTTGGTACTTTGTTCATTAAACTATAGCAATAATTACATTTCTTAAAACTTGTGAAAATTGCTAAAGTAACAACTATTTCGGACCGGAGAAAATACTTATAGACAGAGGTGGATCTACCTTTAGGGTATGGGTGCAGGTGTCCCACAGTTACCAGGAACGTGAGACGTTTTGGGACGCGGGACGGGTACGGGAACGAGGAACGTGACTTAATAAATTTTGGGTACGCTAGGGGTAGGATCAATTGGGAACGTGGTACGCTCTATATTGAAAACACATCACTAAGTTGAATATAATAACACAAACTCCCCCCGTCCCACCTCACTTGAGACCTAAGAGGTGGGCACGATAACTAAGGAAAAAGAATAAAATAAGGAAAATGTGTGGTAGAAAATGAAGAGAGAGAATGAGTGAGGTTAAAAGTAGGTTGGTTAAATAAATTGTGTGGTGGAAAATAAAGAGAGAGAATGAGTGGGTGGGGTAGATTGAATATAAAATCATAAAAAGATAACCATTTTAGGAAGTCTCAAGTGAAGTGGGACGGCCCAAAATGGAAATAAGTCTCAAGTGAGGTGGGACAGAGGGAGTATATACACACACTTACATATATTTTAATATTTTTATATATATATACTTTTAGGGAGATAAAAGAGTATATTGTAAAGGCGGATAACCATAAAAGATTGTAAATGCAGACAAGGTTCTACGTTGATAGGTTCTACGTTGATGACCGTTTATTTTCCGGTAAAATAAATAAATTTTAGTTTTAAGGATATAGTATTAAATAAAGTGCGCCCGTGTGAATACGTGTGTTTGAAATTGGGAATATTCATAGTAACATTAAAATATGAGAGTCGCCACGCCGTTTTAATTAAAGCCAAAACATTGAAAAAAGCATTTTTAGTGGGTTCGGGGGTCAAATTACAACAAGAGAAGAATATTGAACGTTATCACTCCTATTACCCGAATGATCGGTCTTTCTATCATGATGAATGTGTTAGTAGTACGTTAGTGTTTGAGACCGGATCCGAAGATTGCCTACGTTCCTCTCAATGTGAGAAGCTCAGGTCAGCGTAGTTCGAGAAGAATTTAGAATAGGCAGAAGAATCGGGATCATGCATAATGAGGGAGGAATTACCTAAAGATTAGGGTTTAGAAGTAGTTCATAGATCATCCTTGGGTTGATGAACCCTAGATCATCATTGGCTATGAAATAACATGTTAACATGAAGATCGCAACCCTAAATATAGCATAAATAAGGTTTTAACCTAGAATATGATGAATATGCGAAGAACATATTATGAACATATGAATGTCATGCAAAGCATATGAAGAAATATGTTAGGAACATGAATATTATGAAGAACACATGAATAAACATATTAAGAATATGAATATTAGGGATATAAATTAATAATATGGCAAGAACATGAAGAAAAAGTTAGAAAACTTACCTTTGTTGGCAAGAAATAACCTTGGATCTTCTTGGGATTCTTGAGAGTGTTTTTAGAGGCTTGAATGACTTGATTTGGGAGCAAAATCGTCCCTTGTGGGCTCTAAATTCGGATCCCCCCAATTATGAGGCAAGGGAGGTCTTTAAATAGGAAACTGATGGAGAGATCTGACGGTCAGGATCATCCGGAGCGGATGTGGCCGCGTGGCCAAGATGGAGGGCGGCGGCTACGTTGGCCGCGTGGCCAAGGTTGGAGCTTGGGCGAATGTGGCCGCGTGGCCATCGTTGCCGGCTGACTTAATTTTCAAGCTAGGGTTTCTGCATGGTTTTAAGGAAACCATTTATTACCTATTTTGATAGATTTTGTCATAAATGATGTATTTCGGGAATCCGAAACAAGTCTTTGCAAGGTTTCTAATTCCTATAAAGTCCTTGTATTTTTTGGAAAGCCCTAATAAACTCATTTTCAGGTCGGGTACTAACAGTAGCCCCTCGGCGACGCTTCTTGCAAGGCAATGTGGGGTCGACGATAAAAGAAGGATCCGTCTGAAACATGAGTTTCAAAACAGATGAAAGGTAAGGGAACGGCTGAACCTTGACAGGCGACCTACGTATCCGCGGGGGAATCAAGCCAAACGTAGTTCAAATCTGATGGGGAAATTGAGAATGATTGTCCTCTAATAGGGAGCAACGTCTTCTGCTGGGGAAAGTGTATCTGCTGGGGATGATAGATGACCACGTCGGTCGGGTGGCTGAACCTTTTCAGGCTTCCTACGTATCCTCGGAGGAATCAAGCCGGTCGTAGTTCAGAGCGATTAGGGAAAAACGAGACATCGGACTTCTGCTAGGGATAATAAACCTACGGGCACTATCCTGTATGAAGAACGAACATTCGTTAGAAAATGAAGTCATTTGAAGCAAGAGGGATAATGGGACAATAAAGACTACGCTGTCTAAATAATTACGAGGTGGAGTAATAAATGCTGAGGTAAACGCAAACAGAAACGCCCGGGTTTCTGCCGACCGCGCTAAAATAATGGATGCTGGATCTTTTGCAAACAGAAACGCCGAGGCTTCTGCCAATCGCGATCGATCTAGGATGCGTATGTCATAGAGGCACCGAAGTCTCTACAACCATACGAATCCTAAGCAAATATTAGGAAATGCTAAAATAATAGATGCTGGATCTCTCGCAAACAGAAACGCCGAGGCTTCTGCCAATCACGATCGATCTAGGATGCGTACGTCATAGAGGCTCCGAAGTCTCTACAACCATACGAATCCTAAGCAAATATTAGGAAATGCTAAAATAATAGATGCTGGATCTCTCGCAAACAGAAACGCCGAGGCTTCTGCCAATCACGATCGATCTAGGATGCGTACGTCATAGAGGCGCCGAAGTCTCTACAACCATACGAATCCTAAGCAAATATTAGGAAATGCTAAAATAATAGATGCTGGATCTCTCGCAAACAGAAACACCGAGGCTTCTGCCAATCGCGATCGATCTAGGATGCGTATGTCATAGAGGCGCCGAAGTCTCTACAACCATACGAATCCTAAGCAAATATTAGGAAATGCTAAAATAATAGATGCTGGATCTCTCGCAAACAGAAACGCCGAGGCTTCTGCCAATCGCGATCGATCTAGGATGCGTATGTCATAGAGGCGCTGAAGTCTCTATAACCATACGAATCCTAAGCAAATATTCGGTGAAGAATGGAAATTTTAAGAGGCTTCCCGTACCAAAAAATAACGAACATCAGTCAAAATAGCGTTAAGGGCACCTACAATGGATGAAACAGGTCAGGGGTAAAAATGGGATTTTACATGCGGAGGCAAAGATAATGGATCGTTATTAAGTCGCAAACGGGATGAACTCTCAAGGAGTCATGAAGGTGATAGACTCTCAGAGAATCGCAGAAGTGATGGACTCTTGGGGAGTCGCAAAGGTGATGGACTCTCGGGGAGTCGCCAAGGTAAAGGACTCTTTGGTGAGCAAAGGACGACCACATAAAGCGTAATGTTTGGGATCCGTTTACCCTAAATTAGGAGGAATACATAATATGAGGCTACGAACCATTAAGACGAAGGTATTAGGTAAGGGACATTTTGCTTGGTTGCTTAGGGTAGGACCTAAGGCTTTTAAGGAAAGGGGATGGGTAGCCTCTTAGCCTTGAGATAAGGATGCAAAAGATGTTATGGTTGTTTAGACTTGAGATTGTGTCTTGGATACAATGTGGGTTTCCTAGGCTTACGGGCTAGGGTTTGGAGAGAATATGGAAAGGCTATTGTATCCTAGGCATAAGACTAGCGGGGGATTGAGATTATAAATTTCCTAGGTTTCGAGACTAGGGTTTCGGGAATTTGGAAAGGATGTTGCACACAGGGCTTTGGAAATTCCCTAGAACTTGGGCTAGGGTTAAAGAGGATGGTGCTTCCTAGGCTTGAGACTAGGGTTTGGAGAGAATGCAGATTCCTAGGTTTGGGGCTAGGGTTTGGAGATGTTGAGGTTTGAGAACTTCCTAGATGTTAGGGTTTCGAACAAGGGTTTGGAAACTGGTGTTTAAGGACCATGACTCTCCTAGGTTTGGGACTAGGGTTTAGAAACATCCTAGGCTTCGAGGCTAGGGCTTGGAGTTGTGGTAGGTTCAGAGGTTACAAAGGCGTTGGCTTTAGACCTAAGGCTGGGAGTTGAAAGGGTTGTGACTTCCTAGGCTTGAGACCATGGACCGTTGGGAAGAGGGATTGCTTTTGTGGAAGGTCCACTAAGCTTGATGTTAGGGTTCACCATTTTCTGGGATTGGTGACTATGGCTTGGAAATGTTCATGGTAACCTAGGCTTTAGGCTAGGTTTTAAGGCTAAGGACTGTAAACTTCCTACGTTTTGAGACTAAGGTGAATGAGATTCCTAGGTCTAGGACTGGGGTTTTAAGGGAATGTTGAATCCTAGGCTTGATGATAGAGTTTAAAGAGGATAATTTCTACCTAGGCTTGAGGCTAGGGCTTTAGAAAGAGTACGACTACCTAGGCTTGAGGCTAGGGTTTAGAGCGAATGCGACTACCTAGGCTCGAGGCTAGGGTTTAGAGCGAATGCGACTACCTAGGCTCGAGGCTAGGGTTTGGGGAGAACGCGACTTCCTAGGTTTGAGGCTAGGGTTTGGAAAGAATATCGACTACCTAGGCTTGAGGCTAGAGTTTGGAAGGAATGTGACTACCTAGGCTCGAGGGTAAGGTTTAGGAAGGATGTGGCTACCTAGGATCGAGGCTAGGGTTTAAGAAGGATGTAACTACCTAGGCTAGAGGCTAGGGTTTGTAGAGGATGTGGCCACCTAGGCTTGAGGCTAGGGTTGAGAGAATGTGATTACCTAGGTTTAAGGCTAGGCTTCGGATAGAAGGTGACTACCTAGGCTTGAGGCTAGGGTTTAGAGAGAAGGCGATTACCTAGGTTTGGGACTAGGGTTTAGAGGGAATGCGATTACCTAGGTTTAAAGCTAGGCTTTGAATAGAATGTGACTACCTAGGCTTGAGGCTAGGGTTTGGAGAGAATATGACTACTTAGTCTTAAGGCTAGGGTTTGGAGACCGAAAGCATTTGAAGGTTTGTCTTGGTTTAGACCGAGCAAGTTTGAGGTCTAAGAGTGTTGCGGTTTGGGGCAGGTGAGCTTGATACCTCATGGCTGGATAGGCTCGATAGGTTAGACCTAGGCTAGAGTGCTAGGGTTTAGCTAGGATAAGACTCAGACATGTGTTAAGGAGACCGAGACCTAATGGAATGGTAGGCGTGAGATCTAGGAGATCGAAGGCTAGGCAGGGTAGCGTTGGGACATAAGGCTTTCAAGCGGGTAAGTCTTTTGTCCTAGAGAAACCGCGTTATGGGTTAGGACCAAGCAGGCTTGAGGTTGGCCAAGGAGCAACGGATTGGGATTGGATGATCCTAGTACCTAATACGCATGTCGGGCTTGGATCCTAGAGTGTTTGAAAGTTTAGGCTAGGTGCGAACCATAGGTGCGGGAAATGGTTTTGGATATATGACCATGTTGGTGCTTTAGGTAAAGGGATTGAGTGTCCAAGACTTTGCTTGAGTACAATAGGTACCTAAGTTGGATTGGGTATGCTTAGGTCCTAAGTTTGTCTCAGAGGTCATTGCGCGTTACCAAGCTCGTTCGGCGATTGCGAAGGTGGGTTTGGTATGGGACCAATGGTGTTAAGCGTACGATTTTTGACTGGACGGGTTTTGATATCTTTATGGCATATCACGGTACGCGGGAGGTCCTATGCGTTCGAGCACGTTTGAGGTTTGGACTCGTGGGGAAGAAAGGTTTGAGATCCATGGAGTTCAAGGGTGGACCTTGTAGGTGGCGAGGTTTGGACTCGGCTCGGATTAAGTAGGTTAGAGACCTAAGGGGTTGAAGGTCAGACTAGGAAGTCTTTTGAAGCTAAGGAGCAACATTAGGTTTAAGAGTGGCAGAGCCATGGTTTGGGTATGACGGTAGGCGTAGATGGCATTGTTTTGGTTGGACCAAGTAGGCTTGGGAACTAAAGAGTTCTAAGGGACGAGCTCTAAGGTTATAGACTTAGAGGGTAGACAGTTTTGTGATCTAAAGGGTTTAGGAGTTGAGACCTGAGGTGTGAATCGGATATGCTAGAGACCTATAAGGTAGGTGTTTGGCGGCCTTGCATGGACTTGGGATCTAAGGGATCGTTCAACAGGTTAGACTGGGTAGATCTAAAAGGCTGGACCTAGGATGATAAGAGAGCTATGGCCTAGATAGGGTAAGGACGAGTATGTGTTGGTAGGTTTGAGATCTAGGAGATCGGGTAGGCTTGGGACCGGTAGGTTCGGGACCTAATGGTTCATCCTAAGGACTTGGCTTTGGCCAACCGGTTTAAGGTTTGAAGGTATGGGTAGAACCGGTTTAAGGCCTAAGGGGTCATGCTACAAACTTGCGGAAGGTCGAACTAAGGGGTTATGATGTAATCTAGGTAAGACTCACCGGGTAGGTTCGGGACCTAAGGAGTTATGGTGTAACCTAGGTAAGACTGACCGGGTAGGCTTGGGACCTAGAGAGTTGAGGGTTTAGTCCTAAAGGTTCCCTAAAGTGTAGGAGATGGGTAAAGGACCAAGTCAACTCTGGGAATCACATAGATGGGTCCCGGACGGACCGAAGATGTTTTTACAATTTTGTGGAGACCGAGAATGCGGGTTTATAAACAAAGTGTCGGGGAGGAGAAAACATTATGAAAGTGTTATGATCTTATACAGATGCCTTATAATTAATTATGATTCTAATCAATCCAAATAGGTCGTCGCGTGCCGAGTTTGACGATGAGGGGTGCCCTTCTTCTAAGTGTATCCTTGTTGACGCCTCGGTATTCTCTGGGAAACCACATAGTCGACCCATTCCGTTGGGGATTATCTAATTTGGTGAGCGGGTACCCTCCCTCCTTTGAGAAACTCTACGTCAATCTTGATGATGAGGGATGCCCTTCTTCTAAGTATATTCTTGTTGGGACCTCGGTATTCTCCGAGAAAACACATAGTCGACCCATTCTGTTGGGGAAGCCCCAGTTCGATAAGGGTGTAGAGCGGGGTATCCTACCTCCTTTAAGACGCACCATTTTTTCTGCCTAGACCGCCCTTTCGGGTTTTCAATCTAGCGGGCATCTCTTTTGCGTCATCTTTTTTTTTTTTTTTGAAAATCATTCAGTCGACTAAAAAAAGGAAAAATAATTGTTTAAACATGCGGGGGCATTTTGGTGATAGTGAGAGGGAGAGAGAGATAGTACTCGCATTTTGACTCTTTGGACAATTGAGTGTATATAAAAGGAAGGAAGCCCCTGCTTGACAGAAAGTAAGTGTTTAGCTCTTTCCTAGATTGTAGAACAGAAGACTTGTAGAGACATTTGAAAATTGTTTTATTCAAGATTCTCATTTGATTGCTCGAGATTGGACCTCGTTGATTAGTTAATGAGTTATGGTTAATTGGTAAACAAGTAGCCTCAAATTAATAAATGTTTTGATCAATTGTGAGTGAAGAAGTCAGGAGTAGAAATATGGGGGAAGAGAGAAGAGAAAGAAAATTGGCTCGAGGTGGGTTGTGTATATTTTGGACCGAAACGGGAGGTTGCCTACGTTCTCCTCAAGGTGAGGAGCTCAGGTCCGCGTAGTTCGGGGATGACCCGCTTGACGATGGTGTCGGGTTTCAGTGGGTATGTGTGGGAGGAAAGAAAAGAAAGAAAGTTGGCCCAAGGTAGGTTATGTTTGGCTTTGAGTGGTTGCCCGGTTGACGATGAAGTTGGTTTTTGAGTTTAGGGGTGTGAGGTTCGTTTGAGGTGAGTTGTTCTTTGTAGCTCATTGCGGTGGATTACTCCTTTGTAGTTGTTGCAGTGGATTGCTCCATCGTAGTTGTCATGGGTTGCTGCCGTTTATCTACTTTGTAAGGAAAGAAAGGAAAATAGAACATTTGAGGTGAAAAGAAAATGAGACTTTTACTTTTCCATGGTGATAGCCCCTTCTATTTTTCTTTTTCTTTTTTATTTTATCTCTTTGTGCACACCTTTTTTTTTTTTTGCCTAGGCCGCCCTTTCGGGTTTTCAACCTAGCGGGCTTCTTTTGTGCAATGCTCTAACTTTTGCCTAGGTTTCCCTTTTGGGTTTCAACCTAGCGAGCCATATTTTTATATATATATATATATATATATATATTTTTTTATATTTGTACATGAAACATTGGGCAAGATAAGCCCCTAGTTTGCTTTCGCCTCTCTCGATTGCGAGGTAGCTTCCTTATAGTTCAAGCGGCCTTTTGCTGGCGGCGGGCATCCTAGCCCCTTGATTTTCACCGGTAGAGCTCCATTGGATTATCATGTGCACCAATTAATTGCATGAATGACTTCGTGCACTTGCCTTACATTTGCGATGGAATACGGACAGCCCCAGTGTAACGGCAAGTAGTACTCATGAAGGGAACAAACCAACCCTTTAAATTGTGGCAGCATGGATGTCTATTTGATGATGAGCAACCGCAGTCCATTTCTTTGTCACGACCTTATAAAAAGGGGTCTAATGGTGGGATGAGAGGCGTATGAGGATAGTGTATGGGAGAAGGTGTATATAGAGAGTGTACATGAAGTGTGTACAAGGGGTGAGTGTATAGAGAGAGTGTATGGGGGTAGAATGTAGAGAGAAGAGAAAGTGATTCGTTCATCCCAATTGATCGAAGCATTTGTTATTTTGAGATTAATCGTTTACTTAGTTATGTGAATGGTTTGTGGGTCCATTTACCTTTTAATGAGTCGTCATTAATGAGTAAGATTAAGATTAATTCATCATATAAAGATATAGCAATCAAGCGAAAATGGTGAATAAGACAATTTTCATAAAATTGATATATGCAAGCTTATGTCTCAAGTCTAGAGAGAAAAGAAAAGAAATAAAGACCCTTTTATTGGAACTAAAAGATTTAAACTGACTAGTCCGGGGTGGACTTTTACTTAAAGAAACAAAAATCGTTCAAGGTGGACTTTTGACTAAGGACACTCTAGAACCTACGAAGACTGAATGACCCTTTTCTTTTCTTTTATTTAAAGGAGGTAGCCCCAATTTCCTCTTTTGCCCATGCCCATGTATTCCGTTGGCGGGTGATGGCTCCGCTGTCAATGAGGCTTTGATCTTTCTCCTCAATTGGAGGCAATCTTCGGTGTCATGCCCAATGTACTGGTGGTATTGGCAGTGTTTGGAGGGATCCAAGCCTTGCTTCACCCTACTTGGTTCATAGTTGAACAAAGGAGACAACTTGCCGGCTTGAACTAGACTTTTGAAGAGTTTGGCTAACGGCATACCCAAGTCATTGTACTCGCGTTCGTCCTTCCGAACTGTCTTTGAGGGTGGTTTAGGTACCGGTACCTGTCGTTGATGAGTAGTCTTAGGAGGCATCCCAACGGGGGAAATCTGTGATGGCCCATACATTTGAGGAGCGTACGGGTGTTGAAATTGAGCAAGAGGGAGAACTCGGCCGAGGTAATCATAAATGCAATAAATATCAGAGTGAAGGCGTTTCTCGGTGTCCTTTAGAGCCTTGCACATCTCCTTTTGAAAGCGGTCGACTTGCTTGAGGAGGACAGTCTCAAAGTAGGCTTCTTGTTCGTCGAGAGCGGTCCGGAAGAGGGTTGCTTGCTCGTTGAGGATGGTCTCGAAATGGAGCGCTTGCTCATTGAGATCAGTATTGGTGTGGAGAGTTGTCTCTAGGCCTTGGGTAATAGCTTCATTTGCAACTTCGATGTTCCTTTCCACAGACATGATGCAGGATCTACAATAGTTGTGGGGGAATTATGTCTTTGAATTGAGCTTAGATTTATAATTAATGACAAGGCATCGTTATAAAATCACTTTTGGAAAAAAGTCGGTCCACACTTTGAAATGCATTTTTGACAAGAATTTGAAAGTTTGACCGGGCCGAAGTTGCCTACGTTCCCCTTACCCTGAGGGAGAGGTCCCACACAATAAGAGGCTCAGGTCGCCGTAGTTCGAGTCAAGTTAGACTTTTAAAAAGAGGTGAGAGATGACCATAGGGGTCAAAAAGAGGGAGATGACTCGGTCTGTAGTCAAGCATGGGTGAGGAAGACCTATAGGAATCGGGTAAGGTTTGACTTAAGGTTTGACCTAAATTTGACCTAAGGTCTGACCTAATGTTTGAGACAAGAAATGGTTCAAGCTAGGATGCGACGATAATGGTGGGTTGACCTAGATGGGTAAATGATAGGTCGACCTAAATGAGAAGGGTTGGATTGACCTATATGGTGAATGAATCAAGATAGCGGGTTGTAGCGGTTTGCCTATGGGATGATCTAAGCGGGATAGACATGGTTTGACCTAAGCGGTCTAAGGTTGACCTATTCGGGTTGGTGGACTAAGGAAGGTTGGAGATTGACCTAGATGGATCCAAGATAGGTAAGTCGACCTAAGCGGGTCACGGGTTGACCTTGACGGGTCAAAGGTGAAGGGGTAGTTTTAACCTAAGACGGACAAGTTGGACCTAAACGGGTTGACCTAGGTTGGTCTGGACGACGGTGGGTCAAATAATGACCTAGGTGGGTCAAGATGACGGTTTGACCTAAGCGGGTTAGGACCAAAGGTAATTGGGTTCACCTATGGAATCAAAGATTGACCTAAGAGGTCAAAAACGGATAAGGTTGACCTAGGAGTCCAAGTTTGACCTAAGAGGTTGAAGGTGATTGGGTTGACTTAGGGAGTCAAAGGTTGACCTTAGAGGTCAAAGGCGGATAAGGTTGACCTAAGTGGTCAAAGGTTGACCTAAGAGATCGAGGGGTGATAAAGTTGATCTAAGGGGTCCAAGGTTTGACCTATGGGGTCAAAGGCAGATGAGAATGACCTATGGGGTCAAAGGTTGACCTACGAGGTCAAAGGCGGATGATGTTGACCTAAGGGGTCAAAGGTTGACCTAAACGGATAAGATTGACCTAGGGGGTCAAAGGTTGACTTAAACGGATAAGATTGACCTAGGGGGTCAAAGGCGAATAAGGTTGACCTATGAGGTCAAAGGTAGATAAGGTTGACCTTGGAGGTCACAGGTTGGGAAGGTTGACCTAGGTGGTCAAAGGTTGACCTAGGAGGTCAAAGGTAGATAAGGTTGACCCAGGGGGTCAAAGGATGGTGGGATTTTGACCAAAGCGGGTCGAGATGAAGGGTAGACCCAAATGGATCGCAATGATGGGTAGGTAACCTAGATAGGCCAAGATGAGGAATTTTGATAGATGGCCCAAGGAGTGAGCGATGGACCCTGGAGGTCGCCTAGATGCAATGCACATTTTATTTAACGAAAAGTTTTGCATTTATTTACATCCTAAATGGTTGGTCCAAGAAGTGTCCTAATCTCTATGTGTGGGTTGACACGGGTAAGGTAAAAGGTTCCCACCGCTCGCGGAACGTACACGGTGAGTGGAGTAGACGAGTGACTCGAAAAGAGGGCAGCAGTAGCGCACAAATTCCTGCACATCGAATACTTCGGGTAATGGGGACCTGTGCAGTGCTGACACGGACTAGTGGTAGTGTGTGGCAAGAAACTAATTCTTTTTAGGGATAAAAGAGAGAAGTTTTGAATGTTTGAATGATGCTATGTAAGGCAATGCATGAGAAGGAAAATAATGTACAAGGGAGCATATCAGAGTTTTGTTTGACCCTAATACTAAGGCGAAAATAACAAAGGTACAAGGATACAAGGTATATACAAAGTACAAGTATCAACAAAGTACAAGTATTAACATTGCGGGGTGCACGGGTGCATGTGTAAACATGGAAAGTATGTGAGGTGCATGTATAAACATGGCAAGTGTGTGCATGTGTAAACATGGCAAGTGTGTGTAGGGTGCATGTGTAAACATGAAAAGTGTGTGCATGTGTAAACATGGCAAGCATCATGATGTGACGAAAGTTAGACCCACTAAGTTTGAAAAAGTTTCAAAGCAGTCCCCAGCAGAGTCGCCACTGTGAATACGTGTGTTTGAAATTGGGAATATTCATAGTAACATTAAAATATGAGAGTCGCCACGCCATTTTAATTAAAGCCAAAACATTGAAAAAAGCATTTTTAGTGGGGTCGGGGGTCAAATTACAACAAGAGAAGAATATTGAACGTTATCACTCCTATTACCCGAATGATCGGTCTTTCTATCATGATGAATGTGTTAGTAGTATGTTAGTGTTTGAGACCGGATCCGAAGATTGCCTACGTTCCTCTCAATGTGAGAAGCTCAGGTCAGCGTAGTTCGAGAAGAATTTAGAATAGGCAGAAGAATCGGGATCATGCATAATGAGGGAGGAATTACCTAAAGATTAGGGTTTAGAAGTAGTTCCTAGATCATCCTTGGGTTGATGACCCTAGATCATCATTGGCTATGAAATAACATGTTAACATGAAGATCGCAACCCTAAATATAGCATAAATAAGGTTTTAACCTAGAATATGATGAATATGCGAAGAACATATTATGAACATATGAATGTCATGCAAAGCATATGAAGAAATATGTTAGGAACATGAATATTATGAAGAACACATGAATAAACATATTAAGAATATGAATATTAGGGATATAAATTAATAATATGGCAAGAACATGAAGAAAAAGTTAGAAAACTTACCTTTGTTGGCAAGAAATAACCTTGGATCTTCTTGGGATTCTTGAGAGTGTTTTTGGAGGCTTGAATGACTTGATTTGGGAGCAAAATCGTCCCTTGTGGGCTCTAAATTCGGATCCCCCCAATTATGAGGCAAGGGAGGTCTTTAAATAGGAAACTGATGGAGAGATCTGACGGTCAGGATCATCTGGAGCGGATGTGGCCGCGTGACCAAGATGGAGGGCGGCGGCGACGTTGGCCGCGTGGCCAAGGTTGGAGCTTGGGCGAATGTGGCCGCGTGGCCATCGTTGCTGGCTGACTTAATTTTCAAGCTAGGGTTTCTGCATGGTTTTAAGGAAATCATTTATTACCTATTTTGATAGATTTTGTCATAAATGATGTATTTCGGGAATCCGGAACAAGTCTTTGCAAGGTTTCTAATTCCTATAAAGTCCTTGTATTTTTGGGAAAGCCCTAATAAACTCATTTTCAGGTCGGGTACTAACAGCCCGTTGAACAAATAACACTTCTCACTTCTAGATGACATTCATTTGTTTTCTTTCATTTTCAATTTGTGATCAATTTTTGCATCCCAAATCATTTACCCTTCTGATATAGTAGAATCCATCATCAACATTCACATTCCAAACTCAGGACGGGATAACCAGATCTGGAAACATTCACAAAATTACCAATACACAGTCAAATCCGGATATTATGTAGCCCTAGAAAACCATAAAGATACCCGGGGCCGGCCTTGATGTAAGATGAGTGAGGCTGCCCCAAAATAATTGCAACTAAACTTGTTGGTGAAGTGGTTATGGCGGTTCATGTAACTTAATCGTGTGTGTTGCTATACACCATGTGTTCGAATCATACTCATACTCTGCAAATCAAATCAAGCAAGGTTTTGTCTTTTTTGTCTTTTTTTTTTATTTTATTCTCACCAAGTGTTCTTATTCTCCACTCTATAACCATAGGCTTTCAATGAGAATGGGCTTTCATCTCATTTTTTCAATTCAAACTTAATTAGCTAATTTAAGTTTCTTTTTAATTTTCTTTCTTTTCTTTTTCTTTTTATGTTTGGATTTTTTGTTTGCAATATATTTTATAAATTAGTTTTAATAATTGATTAAATACATTGCTATATTTTTTAAAATATTTTTATTTATCCCAAAAAAGTGGTGAAATATTTCTTTTAGTCTTTTTTAATTGCATTATTTTTTTTAATTTCATTGCAATTGTATCAACTCAGTCTCACTACAAACACAATTGGCTAAGTGCAAATTACATTTTTTTTTTTTTTTATCAATTCTCTAATTTTTTTGTTAGTATATGAAAGAATGATGAGAGGCGGAAAATAGAGATAAACGGGAGATTTGAGAATGTCACACTATACTGTTGCACGTACTGAAAATGAAAAGGCCCTGACTGTACAGCTAGCCTAGGGACCCAAATTGACAGGACCGGCCCTGAAGTACCAAACCTCTCCTCACAAACCACCTAAATTCGGAGACATCTTTCACCAGGAAAAAGATTTGGAACGGTCCCCTAGAACCAAAACATAAAGTTTTCTTTTGGAGACTTCTATCTAGAGCCCTTCCTACGCAAAAATATTTGCACATCCGGAAATGCACAATATACAACTTTTGTACAAGACGTGGAAGCCACAAAGAGGATGAAAACCATCTTTTCTTTAACTACTGGATCTCCAAACAAGTATGGAACATTGCCCCACTTCAAAATCCTTTAGTCGGACCAGAACCAAATCAACCTCTGATCACCTGGCTCACAACATGGATAGCTCAACAAGTAAATTCACCAGACCTTGTTTTGGTGCTGCTAATTGTTTGGGAAGTTTGGTAAAACAGGAACAATATCATATTCAATTCAGCACATCCAGACATTGATACAATCCTCCCCGAAGCTCTAGAAAATCTACAAAAAATCAAAGACAAAGAAGCAACAAGGAATATCAATGGTGGAACTAGCTACGGCTAGGGATGGAAATTGGCCCAAACCCGATCCGAACCCGAGGGCGATCGCCCCGAAAAAGTAGGGTTAGGGTCACATTTTTTAGAACCCGCACGGGTTCGGGTCGGGCTCGGTATTACAAACCGCCCCGCCCCACCCCGCCCCACCCCGACCCGAGTGCAGTTATTCTTTTTAATTTATAGGACCTTCTAATATTACCCTTTTATAATTCACCCCAAGTATATAAAGAAAATTTAGGGTTTCATTTCTAAAACAAAATTAGTGCAGCCGTTTCCTTCTCACCGTTTCCTTCTCCTGTCGTCCCAAACGAACCAGCCTGTTCATTCAGGTAGGGAATTAGGGTTAGTGTTTCAAAACGAAACTAGAGAGGGGAAGGAGATACTTACTGGAGTGACTTGGAATGGAGTAAAGTTCGAGTTGTGAGTCAGAATCGTCGGCGGGAATGGATTGTGAGGAACAAGAAGGCGATCTTTCTGGGTAAAATCGGGTACGGGTTGACTCAGGAAGCGAGTCGGAGCAGGGATTTAACGTCGACTCCACTCTCCAGACCAAATTCAGTTAGGTAACGCACTTTCCCAATCTCTATGTATCTAGGATTTGCCTATTTTGATTTCTATGTTTCGGATCTAGAGTTTTTCTTTTTGTTGTTGTTGGTATGATTAGGGTTTTTAAGATCGATTGATGGATTACTTGTGGGAAATGCTCCTGATTTAGGTCTGAGTAATAGGCCAGGGAAAAGGCAAGGCGGGGCGGGCACGGGTTGATAAAGGGCGGGGCGGGGCGGGTTCGGGTGAAAGGTTAATTCTCACGGATCGGGTTCGGTTAAAGCTAACCCCGCCCCGAACCCGACCCGTTGCCATCCCTAGCTACGGCCGAAACACTGGCTCACCCCAGATTCGTGCTGCAAATGTAGCAAACCAACAACAGAGGAGTCCTGATTCTAGTAATGGAGGGACTCTTGAGGAATACATAAAAAACAACAGACATCGGTGCAATGGAACATCTAATGGGGATCAAGATACATAAAACAGTTCTGTGTTAATCACGGACGGGTCCTGGAAAAAGAATGCTAGATGGGCTGGCTAAGGTTGGGAACTATGGGACAGAAGAAATGGCAAAATAGCAAGTAACAGCAAATCTTACAACACATCCTCAAGTACCCAAGCAGAATGTCTGGCCATCTATGAAGGATTAAAATGGGCAACTGATCACAATTTCACCAACTTAACAATCCTCGCAGACTCTTCTATATCCTGCTCGTACATCAAAGAGGAACAAACTCTAAATTTTGAACAAGACGCGGTCCTTCTCGACATCAAAACCTTAATATCCAATTGTAGTGCTTTTAAATTATGTAAGGTAAGCAGATCTATAGTTAAAATTAGCCATGATAATGCAAACTACGCTAGGAAAATGTATGGCCCTGTGTTGAAGTAAAGGACCAACCGGACTAGCGATCAGAGACGATGAAAGGGTTGTGACTTCCTAGGCGTTGGCTTTAGACCTATGGCAAGGTAATAGCTTATGCTTCGAGGAAATTATCTCCTTATGAAAAGAACTATCCTACTCATGATTTAGAGTTGGATGCGATTATTTTTGCTTTGCATAAATGGAGGCATTACTTGTATGGAACAAAATTTAAAGTCTTCACCGATCATAAGAGCTTGAAGTACTTGTTTTCTCAAAAAGAGCTTAACATGAGACAACGTAGATAGATGGAGAAATTGAAGGATCATGATTGTACTATCCTTTATCATCCAGGAAAGGCAAATGTTGTGGTTGATGCACTGAGCAGAAAGACTTATGTTTCTTGCTTGATGATTCGTGAATGGAATATGTTAGAGGATTTATGTGATTGGAGTCCTTGTGAATAGAGACATGGAATTATTCTTGCTAATATAAAGGCTACTTCAGATTTACTCCAACAAATTAAATAAGCTCAGGTAACTGATTCTGAATTGCAGAAATTCATTAGTGAAATGAATGAAGGAAAGCAACTAGATTTTTCTTTCAACAGTGATGGAATTCTTACCTTTCGAGGCAGAGTTTGTATTCCAGTTGATCTTGAGATTAAAAAGAGAGTTCTTGAAGAGGCTCACAAAGACAAGTATACTATTCATCCTGGAAGCACAAAAATGTACCAAGACTTAAAGAAACATTTCTGGTGGAACAATATGAAAAGAGAAATTTCTGAGTATGTTTCCAAATGTTTGACTTGTCAACAAGTAAAAGTGGAACATCAACGTCCAGCAGGTTTGTTACAACCATTAGAAATTCCAGAGTGGAAATGGGAGCATATCACGATGGATTTTGTGACTGGTTTACCACGTACCAGACGAGGCCATGATGCTGTTTGGGTTATAGTGGATAGACTGACCAAGTCAGCTCACTTCTTGTCTGTTTCCATGGGATATTCATTGTCTCAGTTGGCATCTTTGTATGTTCAGGAGATAGTCCGACTGCATGGGGTTCCTGTGAGTATTGTATGTGACAGAGATCCTCGTTTTACTTCTCGATTTTGGCAGGCTCTTCAGGGTGCCATGGGTACTAAATTGGATTTCAGTACTGCTTTTCATCCTCAATCTGATGGGCAATCTGAGAGACTTATACAGATCCTCGAGGATATGTTACGTGCTTGTGTGGTTGACTTTAAAGGCAGTTGGGATACTCATCTTCCTTTGGCTGAGTTTGCTTATAACAACAGTTATCAGTCTAGCATTGAAATGGCTCCATATGAAGCTCTTTATGGCAGAAAGTGTCGATCTCCTATATGCTGGGATGAATTGGGAGAAGCTAGACTCTTGGGACCTAAAATGGTTCAACAGTCAGTTGAGAGTGTGAAATTAATCAGAGATAGATTGCGCACAGCTCAAAGTAGACAAAAGAGTTATGCTGATCATCGCAGAAGGGATCTTGAATTCTAGGTAGGTGATTTTGTATTTTTGAAAGTCTCTCCTCGTAGAGGTATAAAGATATTTGGGAAGAAAGGAAAGTTATCTCCTCGTTATATCGGTCCATTTGAAATTCTTGAAAGAGTTGGGAAATTGGCTTATAGAGTGGCATTGCCACCATCCTTGTCTGGGATTCATGATGTATTTTACGTGTCCATGCTTCGCAAGTATATGGCGTATGATTCACATGTTCTTGAGTATGAGGCTATTCCATTTCAGCCTGATTTGTCTTATGAGGAACAACCTGTTGAAATTCTTGACTGGAAAGAGCAAGTCTTGCGCACCAAAAGGATTCCTATTGTGAAGGTCATTTGGAGAAATCATGAAATTGAAGAGGCTACTTGAGAAACCGAGATGTGAGATAAATACCCGAGCCTATTTGAAAATTTTGGTAAGTAAAATTCGTGGGCGAATTTTCTTTAAGGTGGGGAAGATGTAACGCCCATCCTTATTCTTGTTAAATATTTGACTTACTTGTTAAATAATTGAACTTGCATATTATGTGCTAGTTTTACTTGGGTTAAATTCTTAACTGCTTTAGAATATTAAGGTGTTTAAATGTCTAGTTTTGACTTTTGGGTCATTTGTGAAAATATGACTTTAGGGGCCTTTTTGTTAAAAGTGAAACTTGAGGGGCCTAAGTGTCATTCTTTGAAAGTTGAAAGATAAACATGTTTGGCTTTCCTTCTCTGGGTCATTTTCTTCTCCAATTCTCTGTACGTTTCCTCTGTTTCAAAAGTTAGGGTTAGAGTTTTACCCTATCCTCGACTCCTCGAGTTTAATTATCCCTCTGTTCTTGATTCCGATCCCGTATAAATATTCGTGGCGTTGAATAGAGCGTTTCCGGCCTAACAGAATTTTGTTTGGGTAACTTTGATTCTAGAGTAGGTAAGTTATTAGCTCCCTTTTGCTTGTAATAAGATGCATATATGTTATTCTTGATACTTGTGATTGTTAATTTCGTGTTTGGAGTGATTTTTGTGATACTTGTAACTTTGGGACAAAGGGAGTATAACCCTCTGTGTAAAATAATGAAAGAGTAAACTTGGAAAAATGTTTTGAACTTGTTAGGGCACTCCTAGGCATTGTTTAGTTGTTAATATGTTAATAAAAATTATACTCTTACATTTGGGACGGAAAATTATTCAACCTGGGAAAGAAATAAAATTTCGCATTTTTGTACCTTGGGCGACCGCCCATCTTTCTGGAAGCTTTTTCAAAGAATTGACCTGCTTAGTGTGCGACCGCACAGGTCACTTTAGGCGACCGCACACTTACCCTGAAGAACAAAATGTTGTTTAAAGTGTGTATAAGTTGAAGTAACCTTAGTTAAGGTATATAACCTTAGTATAAGATGTCCTAGTAAGTGTTGTGACACCTTAGGGGCATCAGAACTTGGTCTTGAACATGAATACTCATTGAATTAAAATGAGAACTTAGTCTTGAACATGAACATTTATAGAACTCAAATGAGAACTTAAGTATAAGAGTAACAACTCTTCTTTATGTTTTGAAAGTGCTATGAACAAGCACTAATGTGTTATGGTTGTCTTGAAACCAATGTTTGTGTACCGTATGGGCACTAGAACAATGTCTTAAGCTTAAACATCCAAAGTATAGGATGATGAACTTGAAGTATAAGATGTCTAACTCTTATATATGCCTTGAATGTCCAAAGATTGGAATTATAACTTGAATTATATGACAATAAAATCTTTACATGACTTGAACATCCAAAGAATTGGATTAAGACTTGAATATAAGATGATAAAATCTTGTACATGACTTGAAACCAATACATGTGTATGGTAAGGAATTTGAAATTGCTATGAACAAGCACTAACGTGTATGAGAAATGTTCTTGATATGTATGTGCAAACATTGCATATAGTTGCTTGATAATAATGTGACTTCTTGATTACTTGAAGCATGTTCCTTGATGAGCTAGTCTACTACTTTTGGATTAGTTCTACTCTTGTAGTTCAAGTAAATACCTACTTGTGCATTCTTGTGTGAGTCCAGCTGGTCCTTGCTTGTTCGGAGGTATATAGGTTCACGCTTATCATGAGGCTGGGGTCAAAGTGATAATCGGGGATCTATGTATCTGCGCTTGACCCCTTACTACAGGCCATAGTAAGGGCATAGCTTCCTTTGTTAGAGCAATACGCCTGATAAAAGTGAATGCTAAACTCGTGAACACCTCGTGAATCTTGATCTTGGGAATGACACTGGTTACCGGGTCTTCTTATATATACTGCATAAGCGGTTTCTTGATATTGATCGTGATTGTCAAAGTAATACAAGCTACGACAACAATGGTATTCTTGGGAGGAATAAGAAAGGAAGCAATATCCTTTATAACGTGTTAGCTTAGCCTTATGTGCTACTTGATGAGTTGGCTTAGCCTCTCATATACTTGTTACTTGATGATACTTGATACATGATTACTTGAGTATCTACTTGAATTGCATGATAACATGTCATGTAGTTGCATCTAATAGCTTACTGAGATTTATCTCACCCCGTTCCTTGTTTATTTGTTTTCCTTAGATCAAAGGAAAGCTAGTGATAGTGCGAAGTGAGGCTCGACATAGCTGGGAGCTTACTACGCAGGTGGTTATTATTTTGGGGATCGTGGTCCTTTTACATTTTGGTGAGAACGATGTATTATGGGTTATATAACTCCTTATTTTGGGGGTAGACAGTCTTGTATAGTACTTATTGTCTCTAGACATCTTGTAATGCCAACATATGTGCTAGGCATGTTTCCGCTGTGTATAATCATGTCTGGTTTAAATTTTCTTGTCTAGAACTCGTGGTGTGAGCTATCTTAGCTCCTTATTTTAGAGTATATATATCATGTCAGTTGTTATAAACAGTTGTCATCCAGTTTCTTGTTAGTGTTCTTGATTCTTGTTATTCACGCGCATCCAGGTTCGAGGTTCTATTAGGGGATCCCGGGACCTGGGGGCGTGTCAAATCACCTGCAAAGCTACATTGTGTGGTTGGGTCATTTGACCTTTTGATTTTACCGAAAACATTTTTATCGTAATTTGGAAATTCTCCCCATTTTTTTTATATATCACTACTCCTATACCCCGACCGTCTCATTTCAAATTGTAAGAACTAAATTGTACACGATAATTAAGGAAAAAGTGGAAAATGTGATGTGTTGTGACTGTAGATGGTTGGGTAAGAGAGAGAAATTGGGGTAGTGAATAGCAGTGGCAAGGCTAGGTACACATAAAGGGGTCGGTTGACCCCATGTTTTTCTAAGAAAAAATAATTACTAGTGTTATGTTTGTAAATATATTTAGAAAGTAGGGTAAAATAGTAATTTTGAACAATCTGACCCCCTTCCTGGAATATAATTTTTGCACTATATTTACAAATTGACCCCCTTAGATAGTTTTTTTTGGATCATTGACTATTCAAAATTTTTAATACGTATTTCTTTCGTCTCAAAATGTTTTTTCTTAGTTGACTATTCAATTTTTTTAAGGATATGAACATTTGATTCACTAGCTATATTGTGTTTATGCACATTTAACGAAAATTATAGAAATGAGAAGAACTTTTTAGTATAATGAAAAATAACAAATGAAAAAATCATTTCAGAATAGAGGAGTACTATTTTTAGACCCTTGTAATAGCATTTACATTGACAGAAATTTCGTCCGTCCATACTACTGCGCAATTTTTTTTACCCCCTTCCCTTAAGATCCTGGCTTCGCCACTGGTGAATAGTAAGTGGGTTAGTTGATGTGAGTATGAGAAATGTGTCCCACTAATTATAAAGTATTAAAAACTTTCCAATTTAAAATTGAGTAGGTTTTGGGGGACATTAGTTCCTCTATAAGTTATAAAAAGTCTACTTTTTATCCCTTAAACCCTAAACCCTATAAAAACATGATTTTTTATAACTTATGGAGAAACTAGTTCTCTCTAAATTTTCTGTTATAAGATTTTGAAATTTTAAATAGGACATACTTCCTCCGTCTCTAGTTAGTGTGGACCAAATTTTTGGGCACACAAATTAAGAAAAAGTAAAAGAGATAAATAATAGAATGACGTGTTTGTGAGTATGAAAAAATAAATAGGAGAGAGAATGAGTGAGAGGAATAGTAAGTTGATTGGTGTTTGTGAGTGTGTGAGTGTAAAAGTAAAGTAGGAGAGAGAATGAGGGGGAAGAATAGTAAAGATTCTTTGCTATTTTGGGGTACTCCACACTAACTTGAGACGGACTAAAAAGGAAAGAAGTTCACACTAACCTGAGACGGAGAGAGTATAAAATAACAAATTTTACAATTTGAAATACGACGGACGGAGGGAGTATTTTAATTATGACCCCGAGTCAAATTATGCCTTCCCACCGTGGGCAACAAATAGGCTACTTCTCCTGGTGGTTACTGGGTTAGCCTCGTTTTTAACTTCATATCTTACGCTCCACGCCATCCCCATTTCTTCTTCTGGCTTCATTTCATTTCCTCTCCCCCATAAACACCCGCCTTTTTCAAAATCCCCTTTCCCTCTCTCCCTACTATCAATGATTCTCCCTCCTATACCACAAATCAACCTCTCCCTCTCTCAATTCAAACCTCCCTCACCCTAATTTCTCCAACAAATTCCTCCGATTCCTTCAATTTTTCCTGCATTGAAGCAAAAATCAATGGCGGCTTGTAAGCGAGTAGTTCAATTAGGTACGAAATCAGGGTTTTTCTCATCCAAGTTTCAAAGTTTTCACGCCTCAAAAGCGTTGCCTGCTGTAGATAGACTCCACTCCGACGTCGATTCTTTTAGGTCTTACAATTCGCTGTCTTCGAATTCATCGCGTGTGATTAATCGGTCCGATTACCGGCAAATTTCTCAGCTAGTTAACCCTAACGGCAACCGCCTTTTTCTCGTCGATACATTGGCGCTGGTAATTTCACTTATTACTGTTTCCGTTATTTTTGTGTGAAGTGGCTATTAATCAAATTTATGAACTATTTTTATGATTTTGTGTATTATAATGTTTCTGTAGGATCAAATTGATGTAGCATTTTGATAGTATTTTGTTTTTGTTTTGATTTGTTGGATAGGAGATGGACTAATTGGGGATTTTGTTTGTGACAGGTGAGGAGTTTAGAAGCACAAGGTATACCTTCAAAGCAGGCAGAGGCCATAACATCTGCCATCACTGAAGTGCTAAATGGCAGTTTGGAGAATGTAGCAAATTCGTTCGTATCTAAAGCTGATATGCAGAAAGTAAGGAATGCTATGTTTTGCTTTCGTGCTATTTTTTGAGTTAAATTTTGCTATACGGTTCAAATTATCTTGTTTGATTCAAAATGTTTTGAAAGTGCAAAATTATCAACTCCTTATCCTACATGACAAATTTTGGAGGCACAAACTTTGTTGTTTTGCATTAAATTGAATAAGGTTATTTCAAGGAATTGACCGGTTAATAGGAAAATGAAACTTTAGAAAACTATATACATGAATTGTATTCCTGAAAAATAAGTAGTATATCAATCACTTTGATCTATGATATGAACCGATTGAGTTGGTGTTATAAGATTTTACAAGCCAAAGCAAGATAAGCCTTTCGATGAACGGATTTTGCTTTACTTTATGCGAGCAAGCTGGCTTGATTATGATTATTTATCTTGTTTATGTAGATTGAGATGGCTCAGGACGCAAATCTCGGAAAGTTCAAATCGGAAGTAAAAAGTTCCCAGGTATTAGCCATTGTACTTAATTTTGTCTTCACATCAAAGTTATTTATTCAATATTGCAGTCTGTCATTCATACTAGTTTATGGAGTATGTTAGTAATTTTTGTCTCGCACAAAAATGTTCTGTGCTCCTCATAATTTAACAGTGTTTGCGTAGTTATTTTGGTTAGTTTGTTGTCTATGGTGTTGTACTTGTTTGCCATGTTCACTGATGTTGAGATGAATAAACATCTGTTAATTAGTTATTGTAAGCATCCTAAGGTGATGGTATAGTTGTATAGATGACTATTATGTGTGATGCTTCCTCCTTATCATAGATTTTTGGAGGAGATGGATGGATGTGGACATAATGTCCTATCTTTGTGCTATACCAATTCTATCTTACTTTTGCTGCAAACATGCTGACTTCGAAGTTGAAGAGAGACTTAGTTGTTCATAGTATTTCAACATCAAGATTATTTGTTGGCTGTCCTCCTAAGTTACTGGGGACCAGGGTTGAATACTGTTGTTTGGGAAGAGCAAATGAAGACTTATAAAACAAGATTTGGAAGCCTAAGTAATGCCGAAGAAAATTTGGAGTTTCTTTAAAGGATTAGCGTGAGATTTGTTAATATTTTGTCATTATTAGGGTTTTTACTAATTTCAGATGCTTTGTTTGGATTACTACAAGTTTGAGGCTCCTGATGCATAAGACAAATTAGGGTTTGGAGTAAAGTTGTTTTAAATATTTTTGGGTTTCCAGCAGTTGTAATCTGTGTTGTTGTGTACATTATAATCTTAATAGTGTGTGAATCTTGTGTTAGCAACTACCTTGCGTGTGAATCTCTTCAAAGTCTGCATCACTTAGTTAAAAGTTCATGGTACAAGCTAGCCCCACGGTGGATTTTAGGTTTGTTGCTAGTAAATACAATATATAACTAACCTTTCTAAATAGTTAAGGTTATCAATGCCTTTTCATAGTGGGTAATTCCGCTTCATTGACAAGTCCATATGATGATTCATGTTAGCTGACCCCAAATTATTTTGGAACCTAGGATTTGCTGTTGGTGGTGGTGTTAATTTCGCAATTGTAGACCTAATCCTAATTGTTTTAGGTCATTGGTGGTAGCCTTAAATTCTCAAACTGATTGAATTCTGTCATATGAAGTTGAGATTTTTCTTGTAAGCATCTTCTATTTTTTCCAGTTGATCCCTTGAGGAAATAGGCTATTTCTGCTTTTGATTGTATGCACTTCAGTGCAGCATTCCTTTTTCTGAGGAAATAAGCAATCTAACTTTGTTGGGCCTCCGAAATGCATTCTTGTTCATATTCTCTACAACTAGACCAAGGTCTTCAAATTGGTATCATTGCAAGTATCTTACTCTTAGAACCTCTCCCTTATCATTTTGGTTTTGATTAACTACTGCTGTTTGGTCGAGTGGCAATGTGGACAAATAAATCCTTTTTTTAAGAAAAAAAAAAAAAAACTCTTTATCAGTGGTGCTTCTGTTTGTCACTATGAATGAAAAGGTACAGGTGGACCTGCCGTTGTCATTTCAATCTACATTGATCTTTGACTATTATGAGTGCAGATGACCTTGCATGGGCATAGCAGCATAGGCGGATCTCTGTATAACTAGGGGGGGGGGGGCTTTTGATTTTTACATTTTCCTTTTTACTAGTGCAAATAATTTAAGAATTTAGGGGTTCTAGTGAAATTTAGTTTTGAGTGAAGTATTTAATGCACTGAATTTTATTTTGCCCCCCTTTAAAAAAAATTGCTCCGCCACTGCATAGCAGCCTAGGGCTATTAGAAAAAAGCTTTGTGTGGATAGAGAATACAACTATCAGATATTCTATTTGTATCTTCTTGATAAAAGAAGAAAATAATAGATGTGGATAGAGAATGCAACTATCAGAGATATTCAGTGATAGGATATTGAGTAACTTAAATTGGAATTTTGCGGTGGTTGAACGTTCTCTGGGTGTAACGACCCGAGCCCGCAAGCTACATAAGCACCATAAACTGGCCAACTGAACACAAATAACTGGGTCCACTGGGCTTACCACAGGCCCACCCAAAGTCCATGGATGTTATTGGTGCTCAATGGTAGTATAGTGGAGGCTTATATATCACAATCAAAGCCCATATCTTTCCGATGTGGGATGGGGTATTACAAACACCCTCACTTAAATCCTTGCCGTCCCCGGCAAGGCCCAAATAATACCCAGATCGTCCCCCCGGGCGAGCTCGCAAGCCTTACGGCCGGGGGTCCGCTCTGATACCATTTGTAACGACCCGAGCCCGCAAGCCCGACCCGCTACATAAGCACCACCCAACTGGCCCACTGAGCACAACAACTGGGTCCACATAGCTTACCACAGGCCCACCCAAAAGTCCATGGATGTTATTGGTGCTCAATGGTTTGGAGGCTTATATATCACAATTAAAGCCCATATCATTCCGATGTGGGATGGGGTTTTACAATTTGTAACGACCCGAGCCCGCAAGCCCGACCCGCTACATAAGCACCACCCAACTGGCCCACTGAGCACAACAACTGGGTCCACATGGCTTACCACAGGCCCACCCAAAAGTCCATGGATATTATTGATGCTCAATGGTAGTATAGTGGAGGCTTATATATCACAATCAGAGCTCATATCATTCCGATGTGGGATGGGGTATTACAAACACCCCCACTTAAATTCTTGCCGTCCCCGGCAAGGCCCAAACAATACCCAGATCGTCCCCCCGGGCGAGCTTGCAAGCCTTACGGCCGGGGGTCCGCTCTGATACCATTTGTAACGACCCGAGCCCGTAGACCCGACCCGCCACATAGGTACCACAAACTAGCCCACCAAGCATCACCTCAATTGGGTCAACCACAACCCTCCAAAAATCCAATGAGTGATTTGATGCTTAGTAGGAGTATATCAATCAATACCCAGATCGTACCCCCCCCCCCGGGCTAGCTCGCCAGCCTTAAGGCCGGGGTTCCGCTATGATACCATTTGTAACGACTCGAGCTCGCAAGCCCGACCCGCTACATAAGCACCACAAACTGGCCCATTGAACACAAATAACTGGGTCCACTAGGCTTACCACAGGCCCACCCAAAGTCCATGGATTTTATTGGTGCTCAATGGTAGTATAGTGGAGGCTTATATATCACAATCAAAACCCATATCTTTCCGATGTGGGATGGGGTATGGGATGGGGTATTACATTGGGTCTTGTTGGTGGAATGACATGCTCTTATCATTTGGGACAAGAAACACAATTTTCCTTTGTTGAGGAATAGGGTGATTTTCTTAGCCTCCTTATGGACCTTGAGCCTTGGCTTTGGAGCTTCCCTGGGGAATTCCAGTTGCAAGTCGTACTTGGGATCAGAGAACCGTGATTTTTATTTATTTATCTGTCGTCTGGCCTTTTCTTCCCTTCAGTTTCTTTGTATCCAGCTCCACAATTTGTCCATATACTGGAATTGATTTTTAGGCAATGACAAGATCTCCCTAGTTTGTCCTCAGTCCGTTCCCCTGTTACATACACTGTGCAAGGCCAGTTTAAGTACAGTACTATTTTATCTTGATCATTGCAGGTGAGGGAACGTCAATTTTAATGGTCTAGTGTTGCTGCTTGAGAATAAATGCATTGTTGATTTAATTTTTGTATGCAAAACATGTTTTTTTGGCATATGGTGACACACGTTTGGCCAAATCTGTGACCTTATTCCTCTCGGATAGTACTAATCACCTATGTTTTGTTGTTCGATTTGGTTGATATATCTCTGCTTTATATTACCGTTTAAAAATCCACTTTTAATTTTTTATTTACCTCTATGACGAAGTTTGCTTCGGTTTGAATGTGAGCTAAATTATATAGGTACAAATGCCACTCTCTTGAAATCCGTTCACCATAACTATGACTCATATTTGTATGAATCTAGTCTTTTTATGACCTCTTGTTCTTGATTTTGCCTGTAAATTCAGTCTTTTAAATCCTAGCAATGAACGGATATGAACTTATTAGTGATTTTGCTTGTAAAATGATTTCTGCCTCAACAAACTCTAACAAAATTATCATTTTGCCTGTAAGTTCTTCTACCTTTGACACAATTTCAGTTTCTGTCTCCTCAGTTTTATTTTTTCTTTTTTCTTTTTTGCTATTTATTTACTTCCGCCATCCCAAAACATATGTTGCTATTTCTGAAACTGTTTTTTTTTGGTCCATGAATTTGATGAAAAATTATTTCCCACAACCCCACCTCAGCCCCTTCCTCAGTATTTCTTTCTAGCGTTATTCTCTTTATGTCAACCAGCCTCACTATATGTGTTTTTTCAGGAGCATCACTTTTCTTCGTTGCAACGTGAGACTGAAAAGCTCAGGACAGATATAGACAAATGCGCAGTGAATTAAAGTTTGTATCTCAAAATGTTCATTTCCATTCCATAGATGAGTACTCTTCTCGTTAAATTACTGTTTCTCCCTGTTTCTCCTTGCACAGGTACGAGATTGACAAGGTCACTGCAGGTCAACGCTTAGATTTAAATCTTGAAAGAGGGTAAGCAACTAGAAATCCATCTATCTCTATATATATGTGTGTGTATATATCATTCATATGGTGTGATTTTCCATATGTGAACACTATTCCTACTCTAGACCTGCATTGATTCTTAGTTCTAAATAACTGCAGACGCATCCGTGATGAACTTGCCAATCAGAATGCAGAAACCACCAACCTGACTAACAAGCTTGATCGGGTTACCTTTCTATTTAAACCATCTTAGTAATCATCTCACAAACTGTTTGGCACTCTCTAAAAAAGCATCGTTTTCTGAGTCCAATCAAACATTTGAACGCAGGAAATCCATGGATTAAGAGCGCAGTTGGAAGCAGCAAAGTACGATGTCATCAAATACTGCATAGGGACACTGGTTTCCATCTCTGCGGTTGGTCTCGCTGTTGTTCGCATATTATTGTAGGGTAACATCTTTCTTAGTCATATAATAGGTGTATAAACTACGAAGAAAACTCGTTCACATTCTTTTTTTCGGTCATACGGATTGGCTGCTTGATGGGAATGCGTAATTAGATTTTATTTTTGGGAAAATCAAATTGTTTTTATCCAGTCCAAACTAGTTGGTTTTGTATTTGTTAGTAAACATTCTTTTCACTGATGTAATTGTATACCTTGGTACATACTCCCTCTGTTTCAAAAAGCCAGTCCCACTTTTTTTTTTTTTAATTGTTAACTTGAATCAAATTGAGCAATATTTAGATTAGTTTTAACTATCCTAATGAAATTTTTAAACTTGTAATTGATACACTATTATAAATACTATCAATAATAAATTTTAAATTTTTATTAAAAGAATCAAAATTAATCTAAATAATTGCTTAAAGTTGACTCAAGTTAACAACTAGGACCAATTTTTTTTTGGATGGAATGAGTAGTAGTATCCTGAAGAAGCCAAATGTCGTGTAATGGTGATGGACAGATGACCAGATGTGTTTAAAAGTAATATCTCTTCTTATTTGGCTGGGTTGATGAATGCCAATTGATAAGGACCAGTGGTGTCAGCGGTTTGGTTCAAACCGCGGTTTGAGACCGAATCAAACCATGTGGTTTGGTTTTTATACTTCCGTGGTTCAGCTCGGTTTGAAAATATCATAAACCGTGCGGTTCGGTTCGGTCTGCGGTTTGGTTCTTGTAAACCGACCAAACCGAACCGAACCAAACCGTATCAGACCGAACCGCGGAGCCGATAGTCCAAACCGTGATGTGGACTGTTGATCATTTGTAAATGTTAATCTGGATCATTGATTTATACATATAAAACATAAACTTAACACTAAACCCTAACAATAGAAAATCACTTCTCACTCTCAGTCTCTCATTTTAGAACGAGGCACGAGCGGCGCTCTCCCCCGACGACTGCTCAAGCGCCGACGCCGACCGACCCTTCCTTCTCCGGCGGTGATTGCTTCCTTTCCTCCATCCCCGATGCCGACCGACCCTTCCTTCTCCGGCGGCGATTGCTTCCTTTCCTCCGTCCCCGACGCCGACCGACCCTTCCTACTCAGGCCTCCCTCTTCTTCACGTCGGGGAATTTGAGGGATTACCGAAAAAAGAATAAGCAGGTTTCGATGACGGCGGTGAAGAAATGGTCCAAACATATCCTTAAGGGCTTGGATTATCTGCATATTGGTTTGGTCAAGTTTGTTTTCTATCTAATTAATTGATAATTAACATTCTTAATCAACTTGCTTAGTTTGACTATTTCTCCACCTGTTCAAAAGAATAAATGGTGTTATACAAACTGAATTTGTTGTACTTTTAAGTTTTGTATGATTGTTTTAGATGGTTCGGTTTGTTTTTATAACAACAATCATCTTCGGTTTGAACCTCGGTTTGGACCGCGGTTTGGACCTCGGTTTGAACCGCGGTCTGAACCGAACCATGACAGTTTGGTTCAGTTCGGTTTGGACGTTTTTGTGGTTCAGTTCGGTTTGAAAAAATTCCAAACCGATGGCTAGCGGTTTGGTCTCTAAAAACCCCCAAACAGAACCGAACCAAACCATTTACACCCCTAATAAGGACTACCCTTGCAGAGCTTTAGTAGCCATAATTGAAATTTAGTCACATCTCTTTTATTTCGATGATTATGGTTGTGATTGATGAGTTGGTCTCCTGTAAAACGCGTTTTTCTTAGTGGTTAGGAAAAATGTGTTTTTCAAAATCGTTTGGCACTTATTAACACTCATTGGACATTCGTAACACAGAAACTGGTCATCCTAAACATTGTTACTGGCTATCTATTAGCACTTCTGCTACTCTCAAAATAATTTCAGAAAAAACCTTTTGGCTATCACTTTCAAAGGTTATGGCTATCAATCTCATATTAGGAGTGAGCATGGTACGGTACGGTTCGGTATTGGAGTAATACCGTACTGAACCGCATATACTCGGTTTTTGAATGATTCGTACCATAATAGCTCGGTTCTCAAATGGTTCGGTACAATCGGTTTTCGATTTCGGTAAGGATCGGTTCGGTAGCTGATCGGTTCTTCTGAGTAAGTGTCTGATGGAGTTATCTTTCTTGGCGTGGGATATGTTGGCACAAATACAACTTATAACCACCATATGATCACCTTTTTCCCTACACCATTTTCTCTCTGTGTGCCAGCCTACTAACCCCGCAAAATGTTTATATGCATACTAACACAACTATGTTCAATACCAGATGACTTACTAATAATTTATACTAATGAAAACGAAAACAGTTGTATCCGTTTCAAAAGGCTTTATGGAGATGAATCTTACCAAGGACAGGAGACCAACAATACTGGACGTCGTACTTAAGAATGAAGATGAGCGCTGTTAGTGGCGTTGCTGCATTAAACTAGAGTTAGAGAGAGATAAAATTATCTAAGAAAGAACTGGAATTCGATCTAGATGTGAGATTGAGAGGAGTAATCTTACCGATGACGGAAAACGGCGAGGGAGATAATCACCGCTGGAGAACACTAGTTAGGGTTAGGGATAAAGAGCGTCGATAAGCCCATAAAAGTATACTACGAACTAAATGGAGTACGTGGGTAACAGGGAATAGGTAGTTATATTTATTAGTAAAACGTAATCGTTTACTAGGTCAGTTCGGTACGGTATTAATGGTTCGGTAATTAGCGCTATACCGTACCAAAAACCGAAATGTCGGTTACTACGAAACAAATACCGTGAACTAATCGGTATGCTCGGTTTTGGTATATCTCGGTTCGGTTTTGTCGGTTTCGGTTCGGTTCTCGGTTCAATTGGTATTTCTTGCACACCCCTATCTCATATCCAGAAGACTTTATATTGATATCCAGAAGGCTTTATATTGATATCCAGAACCCTTCTGGCTATCACTTTCAAAGGTTCTGGCTATCAATCTCATATCCAGAAGACTTTATATTAACATCCAGAACCGTTTAAGAAATTCTGACTATTTACAAAAATGCCACCGCGCGTTTTTTTAAAATACGCCTAGCTATCACTTTCACAGATTCTGGATATCAATCTCATATCCAGAAGGTACTATATCGATATCCAGAACCGTTGAGAAGTTCCAACTATTTACAAAAATGCCACCGCACGTTTTTTAAAAACACGTTTTTCCTAAGCGTTTCGTAAAACGCGTTTGTGATTCCGCTTGCACCTTACTGTGGCAAAGGACGGCAAGTGTTCCATTTCTTCGCAATAGTATTTGACAAAAATTCAGGTGAGACGGTCTCATATCTATTCGACCTCTAACCCGCCTAGGTCCGACCCCCTGGCCTTGACTCTCGCGCCCAGCTTTCGCCAAGAAAACATCCAACAACTTTAAAATGATATATCGTGAGATTTTGATGTTAAAAAAATATGCAAACACGCCGTGTTCGTCTCAACGAGACGAATCAAACTAGATAGGTGATGATATGGTTTTGAATTATTTTTATAAAATCATATTTTGTTACAAAAGAAAAAAGGTTGAGTTGTTCGTCGCCTGAAATGTTACACTTGCTGTGAAGGAATGTAATTGTTGGATTCTAAAATGTAACTATTTCTATTATAAAATGTAATGGTAGTTTTGTAGAAAGTTTTAAATGGTTTGAATTATTTAATTTTTTGATTTTTTTTAGAAAAAATAACAATTGAAATGTAACAAACTATATATGAGTATAACTTGTACTACAAATGATTATATAACAGTTTTTGTAAAGTAAACTTTACATTTTTTTTTTTTTTTAAAAGAGAGAGTAAGAATTCATGTATAGTCATTTCAATTGTTACATCTCTAAAAAAACAAATAATCAAGCTACTTTAGATTTAAAGAAAGTAATAAATAATAGACTATATATATATGAGTATAATTTGTTATACAGATGAATGTAACCATTTTGCAAAATCTTATGTTATCCTCAATCCCTTTTCTGCAAAACTATGGTTACATTTCATAATAAAAAATGTTACATATCACAAAGAAATGTTACATTTCAAAATAAATAATGTTACAATTCAGAAAAGAAAATAGTTACATTTATTTATTATATAAAATGTAACAGTAATTTTGTAGTAAATTTATATTATCTTTAATCTATTTTCTGAAAAATTATTGTTACATTTCAGGAAAAAAAAGAAGTTACATTTCTTAATTATAATTGTTACATTTGTTGACGAAGAAAAAATTGACCAGAATTTAAAAAAAAAAAAAATCAGGGGGGGGGGGGGGTTCAACGAACGGGCAGGTGGGTCGGCCCGTGGGTAACCCGTCTCACAGGAGACCACCTTATATTATTTTACTATCTCAGTTCCGGAATAAATGTTGCTTTTTTCATGTAAGGTACGAAAGAACGTTGAACAATAAATTTAGATTGATTTAATTATTCTAATAAAATTACTTGTTATTCATACAACATTATAGATACTATCAATAACATTTTTTTTAATTTGCATTAGGATAATTAAATTAACTTAAAATTATTGCTCAAAATTCTTTTGTACTAACGTAAAAAAAAAGGTGACATTTACTCCGGATAAGAAGGAGTATCACTTTCATTAAAAACTTAACTAATCATACAAAATGAGTAATAGAACATTAATTGGGTGAATAATCTTTATTTGGTGAAAGATAAATTTTTAATCTCGACATAAATCTTACAAGCAAAAATAAATATAACAATTAATAAGCATCGCGATATTTATTCATATGACACAACCTTGTGTATTATAACACAGTAGTATATGATGTATATAATGACATCCATCTTTGTTCTTACATATATATGTAATTATTTGATTATTATACATGTTCATACTCTATCAATAATGATATGTATTAATAATTGATATTGATTCAAATTTATGTTTTTAACGTAGTACTCCTATTTGCATAGTGTTACGAGAGTACGCCATTGATTTTTTTTACTACTATTCTATGTTTTAATCATAATTATCAACAGTGGCGGATCTAGAACTTTTACTCAGCGGGTGCACAACTACACCAAAAAAAAAAAAATATATATCTTAGCGATTACAGAAAAAAAAATCATATAAATAGAAAAAGAAAGAGAAATCAAAATATAAACATTTTTTATGTAATTTGTTATTAATTGGCACAATGAGTATATAGGAACCAAATATGATTAATTTGTTATTAGTTTTCTAATTAAACCAATTAAGTAACTTCTAATTAAAATAATATTTGTATGTGTGTGTGGCAATTCAAAGAAGCAATAAATTACATATTTTTATTAAAAATTGAACATTAATCTCAAAATAAACATGACTAAACATCCATCTTAAAATGAGAATATTATTTAAATCAAATTAGAAATACAATAATTAAATTTAAATAAAAGATCATTGAAAAAGCAATAAGTACATTTAAATGCAAAAGCCAAGTTTTGACCCAAACTAATACTTGCATAGAGCTTTAAAATTAAGGTGAGAAAGTTCACATGCCAAGATTCGAACTCATTCCCTTCCACACACTAACATGCTTTAGACCACCTGAGCTAGAAAGAATTTTTGTGTAGGAATTGCACTTTTAATATATATATATATACTCTCAACACCAAATTTTCCTTCTTGATAACGAAAGTTGAGCGGGTGCACGTGCACCCCCTCTGAATACAGTAGATCCGCCCATGATTATCAATTTAATACTCCCTCCATTCCTTTTAAAATAACAATTTAGAACTCAAATCACATTCATTTATAATTAACGTTTTGGACTTTTTTTTTTAATGGATCACACTACCCTTTCTCTAATAAATATTTAGGCTATGTGGAATGCGCCATTCATCACATATCCGACCACTTTGTACTCGTCTCTGCTGGTAAATCGGAGATGAAATTGACGCACCGCAAATCTTTTATGGGTGGTTATACCAACTATCCCTTCTCTAATTAATTAATGCCTCCTAAAGCAATTGGCTTTTGTTGTGAAGTTTTTGGCAACGGTAGAACATTACGTTTGTGGCATGTCGAGATGGACGACGACGAACAAGTTGCGCTTGGATCTACTATGCGAGTCAGGTCCGTCTTTGTCGCCGATTCATGGAAAGCGAAGTCAACCATTTTGAATAGGTAGGAGAAGAGTTTGAGGTTTGGAATCACTTGTGGGGATGATTGCAGCCCTTTGGAGATTGGGAAGTGGAGAAACTGTTAGATTTGGAAGAGGGAAGTGAAATGGGGAAATGGACGGAGGTTAGGAATTTAATTGATGCAGAGAGATTGGAAGATGCGGAATTTTTCTCTCATCTTTCTCTTTTTATTTCAGTATTTATCAAGGAGAGAGAAAGGATAATTGTGTAAAATTGAAGGAGTAATTAAAAGAGAACAAATGGTAATCTCATTTGTTTTTATCAGAGGTTTCATTTAATGAAAGGTTAGAACATTAGTTTATGTATATCATCAAAATTGAATGGAAAGCCATTCATTTAATTAAAGATTTTCAAGGTATGAACAAAAATGAGTTGTTTTCAAATGTGGATTCTAACCTCACTTGTAATATTGTGAAATCCTCACCATTGAAATTTATTAAATTAGAGATAAAACTAGTGATAAGAAAATAATTATTTAGTTTCCTCTAATATTTCCATAATATATGTTATTCAAACTAATTAGTTACAAGAACAAAAAATGAATTGCGACCATCAATTAACATTTTCAGTTGAATTTGCCTATATTTTGATTTAATTTTCACTTCCAATTCAAACTCAATTACGGCATGAGATTTTTTGGCTTATTGGAAGAAGTCATTTCATTTATATTCATATATAGGTATAAAATGAATGAACCTACCTTTGACATGCAAAATAAATGACAATATTCATTCTAAAATAATGGCTGCTCATTCGAAAAATGAATACAAAATAAAGAAATACTTATTTATCAAATTTTACAATACCGGCATTGCAATTATTTAGCGCTAGTTTTAAGGGCTCATTGTAATTTGATAATCTTTGTGTGGGTCACTTTTTTGAAATTTAATTTTCGAGGTTAAAAAAGTTAGCAACCCGATTCTTAACATTTACATTTCGTTGCAAACTGATATAAAAACTAACAAAATATTGGTTATTTGACGGTAACACAGTTTATCGAATTGCAAAAAAATAAATGTTAGAAATTGGGTTGCAACCTTTTCAATTTCAAAAATTAAATTGCAAAAATGAGCAAAACATAGGTAAGCGAATTTCAATTTGCCCTAGCTTTAAAATGAAAGACACTCCTTTCATGCAAAAAAAGTGGTACCTTTAGCCAATCAAACAAAATAAATTGTACTATTTCCATTCCATCACAAATGTATGACTTTTTAATAAACTTATTTAATTTTGACTACAATTATTTTCAAATTTAATTATTTTCTTGAAATTGTGAAAATTGTTGATGATAGTAATTTTAATAGGTAACCATTTTTTTAATTAAATGTAGATAATTAAATGATCATTAACTTTTGGTCAAACTTGAAGCCGTTGACCAAAAGTCAAATATGCAACATTTATTTCGAGATATATAAATTTATAGCATAATTTTCTAAGACTTAATGATTATGTATTGACACCTTACATATAAATATAGGTATACCCGGAACTTTACAACATCTTATTCTTGATAATAACTTCAATATCTAAGCCCGACTCAAATCTATCGAGCATTTAAATTAGATTATTAGCTATTGTGTGGTATTTTGCATATTTTATTCCCTAAAATTAAGATTTTTTAAATAATTTTGGGGCATCAAAATGTATTTTGGCCAATTGAAAAGTAACGAACAACATATCATAGAAAACATATCATAGAAAACCAACGATCTGGATCTAGCTATAAGTGGGTTTCTTCAACAACGGGATGAATTTGATGAAATTTGGGGTGACTTCCTCTGTGCCCTTAACGCGAGACTTAAACCAAATACAAGACACAAGAGACACCCCTTGTCTTCTGTAATTGATTATAAGACCACTTCGTCTCTTATAATTGAATTAGAAGAGATTTTTTTCTTTCCATTTTCACATAATTGAACTCTAGTAAAATCACTTATTTACAGAAATGCCACCAGTTAAGTCACTTATGTACAAAACTGCCATCTCACTCCTATTGTAACTCTTATAACTGAAGTACAAGACCAGATCACCTCTTATAATTCAAATATAAGACAATTATTTCAATAAAAAAATTAAAAAAAATCAACGACAGCCACGAATCTCGTAATTCACACATTATAACTCTTATAGCTGAAGTATAAGACCAATTCACCTATTATAATTCAGTTATAAGAAAATAAATTTAAGCAAAAAATTTTAAAAATTCCAATAATAGCAATGAATTAATATGATAATTTACACATTACAACTCTTATAGATAAAGGATAAGACCAATTAAAACCTCTTATAATTCTACTGTAAGGGAAAAAAATCAAACAAAAATAAAAATTCCAATAATAGCAATGAAATAATCTCATAATTTACACATCACAACTCTTATAGATAAAGTAAAAGACCAATTAACCTCATATAATTCTGTTATAAGACAATTATTTTGAAACCCTAGATCGTCGAAAACTCCTAATGCCATGGATTTGAGATTTGCGAATAACTTTGTGAAGTTTTCAAGCGAGAGCCATAGATCCTTGGAGCCTTGCTACTAGATTTGAGAATTATTAGAAGAAAAAGAAGAACAGAGAAAATGGAGAGTGTTAGCCGGAGAAGATGAAGAGTTTGACCGTAGATTGGTGGTTTTGCAACCGCGTCTGTTAGGTATGTGGCTCCAATCGTGTTGTGTTATGGAGTCACCAATGGCTGTGTTAAAATGGCTAGATCTAAAATACTATGTCCGGATGTGTAGAGTGGAGACGAAGGTCGCCGGTAAAAAAGATGGCCACCGGAGTTAGGGATAGCGTTTGGGGAGAAAAATGATTTTTCGTGTGCGTGTGTTTGATGTGAAACTTAACCCCTGATGACTAGACCCGACATCCATAAAGAACCCTAAAGCATCTTTAATAGGTTTTTCATTGGATGTAACACCTTGACCTGGTGCCTCCAAGTGACACAAACCAAAGACTTTTGTGGGGTAAGATGGAATGGTGGAACCAAGGCGTCCGCTACCTATTATAATGGCAACCTTAGGCTAGTGAATGACACCACAATTGGTTGTGAGGACCAATTTTTAATTCATATAATGAGAGCCACAACTTTTATTTGATAAGCTCAAAGCAGTTTTGTTGGGTATGTGTATTTCTTAACCGTCCTAAATTTTTTTAAATTGATTGATACCATCTCTTAATTTTAGCTTATGGACTTTAGGACCCTTGTTGGTCCCAAAGGGGCAACAAGGGTATGAAAAATGCTAGAGGGGGGGGGGTGAATAGCATTTTAAAATTCTTTTCAAACCCTTTTGCAAATCAATGGCTTATGCGCACAACTCTTATTTTGGCTAAGTATAGCGCGCAGAAAGAGTGTGAAATGCACAGCGGAAGTTTAAAGCAGCACTTGCGCAGGAAAAAGCTGCGCAGAGATAAAAACGCACGCGCTAAGTTTTGGCTTAAAGAGTTGGATAAAATGTTCTAATGCAATAAGCAATAACAAACACAGCAGCAATAATAGCAATCTGATAAGATCAAAGCAGTGATTCAGAAATGATTAAGCAGGAAATAAATAGCGAGAATAAAAAACAAGCTATTTGGAGAGGTTCGATCAATGAAAGATCTACGTCCTCTACCAAGATGGTTAGTCTTGGATTTTCTAAAGGAGATCTTATTATATGAGAGAGTTACAGGATACAACAATATAAAACAAACTATCTCAAAGATCTATGATCTATGAGGAGCAAATCCTAGACTAAACCGGTATATCTCAAGAAGTAAGATCTAGATGATTGAAGCTTCAAGAGGTGTGTGTGTGTTCAGAAATTCTGGGCTCTATGAATCTATGAGATGAAGAGCACGAAGAATTCTGGTGATTTTAGGCTTAGGATCTGGGCAGGAGTTTGAAGGTTGATCTTGAATCTGGGAATAGTAAGCAGCAATCTTCAGAACTTCAAGGATATTAGAAAGCACAAACTCTAGCAACTTGGAAATGAAGATGAGCAGGCTATTTATAGCAGAGAGCTAAAAACTAGCTGTTGGTGCTCTGAGCAAGGACGGTGAGCTGGCACAATATGATTGGTGCGCAGGTGTCCTTTATAGCCGTTTGGGCTCTGATCAAAGTTGATGACCTGGCACAATATGATTGGTACGCAGGTATATTAGAGCCGTTGGAGACTGAGCATGAAGACCAAATTCAAAAGCTTCTTCTAGAAGGTTGACAGCTGTCTTCATTTGAAATATTTCTCTTGAGCGTGTCTCCACCGTTGGATCTGCTGAGTGTGTTTGCTTTGTCGATTCTGCACACCTCAGCATTTTTAATAAGCGTGCATCTTCTAAGCGCTTTCCAAGTTGGGTGATCTGAATGCATCGAAAACTGAGCAAGATAGAATGCTGCGCAGGAGAGACCTGCGCAGTGGTGTCCTGGGCAGAGAATTCATGCGCAGTGACCACAGTCTTGCTTAGATCTTAATTCCTTTTCGCTCCAAGTCCTATATTCTAAGCCTATACTAAAAAATGGACTTAGATAAAAAAAATTGAAGTCATAAGACTTCTTACATAGGGTCCTAAAGTCCATGGAATATTCTTAGGTGATGGTATCAATCAATTCTAACAAAATTAGGAGGGTTAAGAGATAAGCATACCCAACAATCTCCCCCTAAATGATTGATGCCATTACCTACTATAACAAAGGCAATCTATTGTACTTAATAATAAGATGTCTATAAAAATGAAAATGGTAAATCATGCCTCAAGTCAATGCACATACTAGCCTATGCTATATATTTCTAGTCTATCCAAAAGATTAACTTACATTATGGGAAAGACAGAAATAACATGCAGCGCATACACATGATATGAGTTTTAGTTTAAGTATGCGTTTATACTGAATGTTTAAACATTATGCGTAGAAAATGTGAGCAGTTAATAATATGCACATGTAGTGATATAAAACATTCATTGTTCCACAAACGAATAGTTTGAATGAACAAGGTTTTGGAAACTAATGATGCGATTTTTCTCATTAAAACTTGGACTGTTAAGAGTTGAGAATACAAGTTTGAAAGAGAAAATAAATATGCGCACAAAAAGGAATAACTTGCGCAAAGCAAAAAATTACATAGATCCTAATCTATGTTGATCCGGTGATGGGCTTCTCGCAGCTCATTCTGCAGGCTGTTGAACTTGTTCATAAGCTCAACTTTGAGCGCTTGAAACTTTTCCTTGAACGCAACAGCTTCTTCAACATAAACTGTGATTCCTCTGCGCACATCCCGGTTGTCTGCTTGCAGTTCTCGGAAGTTTGCTGCGTAGGCCATCTGATGCCCAGTCATCTGGTTGAAATATGACTGATCAGCAGCATTGATGGTGTCGATGATGGTTGCCTGCATAGCTTCAAGGCGAGTGTCAGTGTGGAGGCGCTGGGTGTTCACGCTGGCTTGAATGTCAAACATTGCTTGGTCCATCCTAGCGTTGAACCCGTCAGCGAAATCAGTCATCGCTTGAGTAATGCACACCCTGACACCTTCCATGTTGAGCGCACTAGCTTGCGCAGGTCCACCTTGCGCAATCTTCTTTTCTATCTGAGCTTCCAAGCTGGCAAACCCTTCAAGTAAACCATCGGCTAAGTTCTTGCGCAGCTTCCTCAGAATTTCCTTGAACCCATCATCAATAGCTTCATAGGTGCACACATTTTCAAGCATCCCAAATATTGAATTAAGTGAGTCCAGGACCATTTTATCTAAGTCATCAGGGACTCGCTGCGCAGAGGGGCCGGCGGCAGAGGTACTTGCCTTTGTAGCATAATTCTCCCCCTTAATGGCAGCAATCTCCAATCGCTGTGCATCAAGTTGATCTTGAATAGCGGTTTGCGCAGTGATGAGTTGAGCCATCTGAGACTGCGCAGCAACTTGATTTACTTGAATGGAATTCAAGGCTTGTAGGATCTGGCGCAGCTCATTGGAAGAGGAGAGAGACGAGGTAGATACCGCAGGAACCGTTGAGGTAGCAAGAGGCGGTTGCTCTGTTGGCTTGGGAGGAGAGGTGGTTGAGATGGGATCAAGAGGGGATAGCCGCGGAGGAGATGGATGCTCAGGAGATCTATGCGCAGAAGAATGTTCACTGCTTTTAGAGGCAGTGGCACCATCCTTAGCAGAATCTTCTGGGATAGGATCAGCAGCAGGAGGAGGCGCTGGAATCTCAGGCGCAACAAAGTTAGGTTTATTAGTGGGCGCATCAGTAGGCTCAGGAGCTGCTCCATCACCACCAACAGTCTGATCCACTTCATCAGCATCATCCTTATCCTCAGGCTCAATGTCCATGCCTTCATCCAGAACAGAGGTAACCCTGTGAGTGTTGCCAACAGGGATATTAACGCGGTGAAATGCGCTGGATGTTGGTTCTCGAGGAGAGCTTGGAGGAGAGGGAGTTTGGCGCTTTTTGGAGCCCTTTGGGTGACTACGCACCTTCTGTTTGCGCCGAGGAAAAGAAAGAGGGGCATCAGCAGGAGGCGCGGGAGCAACATCAGGGTCTTGCACTGCTGGGGCCTTGGGATGAGTCTCCCCCTGAATCCCAACATCTTCAGAATCACTAGTGTGATCCATGCGCGACTCAGAGTCATGCGCAGGAGGAATACGTTGGAAGGCACCCTTGGCAGTCTTAGTCTTCTTCGGGGAAGGCGCAGGCGCATCAGCCTTGCGCTTCTTGGAGGGAGGTTTTGGAGCAGCAGGGGCAGGCTCTCTGATCTTAATTCCTGCAGCGGATTGGACGTTGGGAACATCCTTGTGCTTCTTTGACTTGGGCTCAGCAATGGCCTTGCCCTTGCGCTTGGAGGCTTCATCAGCCGTTTCCTGTGCAGCACTTGGGCCTTCAGTGCCCTTGGCGTTGCCTTCCTTGGGTAACTTTCCCAACCAAGGTTCTCTGTTAGGATCATCATCAGATCGCCAGATTCTATAGTAGTCCGCATCGCCAATCTCATCGCGCAGCAGATGAAGCTGCGCTCGAGAATAAAACTTTGAAGCACAGGACTGCTTCAGAATTGGCGTCTTCCTTACAAAGTCATTTAATTCAGTGTATTGGAGCAGGAGCTTGGATAGCAGGCAATAGTGCGTCCGATACTTAGGTTTTGACGCGTTGAGGCGCGTATCATAGCTCGTAATTGCCTTGGTGTTCTCATTCCAGATGATCTGAGGCCAATCCAGCCTTTCCTTCAAGTAGATGGCGCAGCAATATTCCCATTGCTTGGAAATAAATTTTCCCTTGTTCCCATTCTTACAGTTCAGAGAATCGCCAATCAAGGTGCACATGGGATACATTACCTCACCAAATTCCTTGCGATCATGCACAGACCATCGCTTGACAAGAGTGGGCTCGCCAACTAACTTCATCGCCAATCTGTCTTGCCGCCCAGTATCAAAAGTTTCTGGCGCATCACCGACATCGAAGTCGCAAAGCCTGCTGATGTGGTTAGGGTGTACCAAGATTTCGCAATTCTGCACCATCGCCATAATGATTTCAGTGCTCTCACCCTTGTGCTTGGCAGGAACAACACGCGCAGTCTCGAAGAATTCATCGACAAGAGAAGGCACGTAGAATGGTTGGTCCAAAGTGAAGAGAGGAAGAATTCTAGAGGATCGCAGATGTCTCATCAATCTGCGCCCAACAGCATCCTGGTTGAGATCTTGCGGATAGACTTCCCATCCACAAATGAAATAGAAGGGATTCTGCGCAAAACAAAAATATGAATTAGACGTTATATTGCGCATGGAGCGTTGCGCATGCGCAGATAACGCATGGATACCTATGCGCAGTAGCTCCATACTAGAAAAAAGCATAAAAGTAATGTGCAAAGCCAAGCAAGCATGCGCAATACGTAAACACTTGGAAATTCTTATGCGAACCAGAGCATAAGAGAAAAATCAAGAAAATAAAGAACACGAAATGAACTGTTCATGAACACGAAGTGCATCAAGAACACCAAAAATCAAAAGTTGTCCAAATCCAATAAAAAATACATCGAAATGACCGCATGAACAGGACGAAGTCAACCATGTAAACAGTATAGTCAACAACATTAAAGCAAACCCAGAAATTCAGAATAACCATTCGTCTGCAGAAAATTTGCAGAAATCACATAATAAGAGTATTGATCATGAAATAAATTACATGAAAGAGTAGATCAGGGAAAAACGAACACAACACAACAATCGATTTCAAAAATGATCAACAAACATGCACACAATCACAAAGGGAAGCCTGTAAAGCTTTAAATCCTAACAATGGCGGAAATTAAGAAGCAGAGAAAGAAATCATACCATATCTTCGACGATAGGCTGGGGAGGAGGATGTTCTTGTTGTTCTTGTTCAGACCCAGAGCGAGAAGAGGGAGAAGTTTCCTCAGATGAAGAAGAGAGAATGATTTCGGGCATTTTCTTTGAGGTCTTCTTTGGAGCCATTGATAAAGAAAGAAATGTAGATGAAAAAGGAAGATTTGGGAAGATGAAATCTGGAGAAGATGAAGGTCAAAGAGAGAAGAAAAGGAAATCTTTGGAAGTTGGTAAGAAATAGAGAGAGAAAATGGAGGTTTGGTGAAAGAGAATGAGCAGAAAAGAGAGAGAAGAGAGGTCGCAGACAGTTTATACCAAAAGAGGGAAAAATAATGACGTCAGCGCAAGGACAGTTGGTGAAAAAGCGGAGTGGGGCACGTGCTGCGATGACGTGGCCCAACTGGATGCGCGCGTGCGCAGGCCTAGCACGCGCGTGAGTGTGAAGTCTTAAGCCGGTTACTGTCGAGTCAACTTCCTCATAAATGCTGAGTCAGTGAAAGGACGGGCGCACGTTAGCAGGGTGACGTGACCGAATGGGGGACGCGCGTGCGCAGTCTTTGCGCGTGCGTGTGTCAGCGAATAGAAGCTGACTGCTGTCGCATCACCTTCCTCATTAAATGGTGAGCAGACATTCGCAAGGTGCGCTGTCATTAATCGCAGTTTGCATTAAATGACAATGTGACATGCGCAGGGGTAAAAAGGTAATTTCCCAAGAAAATTCAAAAAAATAAAGGCGCGGGAAAATTTAAATTACACAAATACCCTTGTGACTAAGCGTTAACTTTTCAGTCAAAGACCTATGTGCAAAATCTAATGAATAGAGTACTTACCTGCGGTCCACTTAGAAGTGCGCATGTCGTTTTGCGCAGAGCGAATATTTTGCATTCTTCAAATCGCAGCTTAAATTTTTCATGCGCATTAACTTACTGCGCAGTGTCGGCGCAGATGCATGAAATCTTAACCTTTAACTTATCAAGCAAACACAAACATTAGTATTGACAAATTAAATGGACAAGTTAGCTGAGTTCAAGCATACCCATTTCTCCTCTCAAGAAGACAAATCTTTTTGCGTCAAGAGATTTTGTGAGGATATCAGCAATTTGATTATCTGTGCCCACGTGCTCTAAGTGTATATTTCCTTTTTCCACGTGGTCCTTGAGAAAATGATATTTGATGTCGATGTGCTTTGTCTTTGAATGCATGACGGGATTGTTGGAGACTGCTATGGTGGACATATTGTCGCAGAAAATTGGGCAATTTTCTTCATTAATTCCATAATCCACTAGTTGTTGCTTCATCCATAGGATTTGGCAGCAGCAGCTTCCAGCAGCAATGTATTCAGCTTCTGTAGTGGAGATGGACACAGCAGCTTGTTTCTTGCTTGCCCACGCAACAAGTCGATTTCCAAGGAAATGACAAGTTCCACTTGTGCTCTTCCTGTCAATTGTGCATGCTGCGTGATCTGCATCTGAATAACCTAGTAAATCGAAATTCGAATCTTTGGTGTACCAAAGTCCAAGGTTAACAGTTCCAGAAAGATAACGAATAATGCGTTTAACAGCAGTTAAGTGTGCTTCTCTAGGGTTCGCTTGATAGTGCGCACAGACACAAACACTAAACATAATATCTGGCCTACTTGCAGTAAGATAGAGTAGAGAGCCAATCATACCTCGATATAAAGTTTGATCAACTTTCTTACCTTTCAAGTCTTTATCAAGTTTATTGCCCGTAGCCATTGGAGTGTCGTATGCTTTAGCATTCTCAAGTCCAAATTTCTTGATTAAGTCCCTTGTGTACTTGGCTTGATTTAAGAAGATGCCATCATTCAATTGCTTGATTTGAAGTCCGAGGAAGAATGTGAGTTCTCCCATCATGCTCATTTCAAACTTGCATTTCATGAGCTTCTCGAAACGCTTACAAAGTAACTCATTAGTAGAACCAAATATAATATCATCGACATAAATTTGAACAAGTAAAGAATGATCATTATACTTAGCAATAAAAAGAGTTGTATCGATTTTACCGTGCTTGAAGCCTTTCTCTAGCAGGAATTTTGATAGAGTATCGTACCATGCTCTTGGTGCTTGCTTAAGTCCATACAAGCTTTCTGAAGCTTGAAGACGTGATTTGGAAATCTGCTATCTTCAAATCCAGGAGGTTGAGCTACGTAGACCGTCTCTTGGAGTTCACCATTGAGAAATGCGCTCTTCACATCCATTTGATAAAGCTTGAATTTCTTGTGAGAGGCATAAGCTAAGAAAATTCTGATAGCTTCTAGTCTTGCTACAGGCGCAAACGTTTCATCGTAATCAATTCCTTCCTCTTGCCTATAGCCTTGCGCAACCAACCTTGCTTTGTTTCTGGTGATGCTTCCATTCTCATCCATCTTGTTCCTGAATACCCATTTTGTACCAATAACTCCTTGGTCATGAGGTCTGGGAACTAAGGTCCAAACTTTGCAGCGCTCAAATTGGTTAAGCTCTTCTTGCATAGCAGTAACCCAGCTTGAATCTTGGAGCGTTTCATCAATCTTCTTTGGTTCGATTTGAGAGATAAATGAGTGATATTCATCATCGAAGTTTGATGCTCTCCTAGTACGAACCCCTACATTGAGATCACCAATGATATTTGAAGTTAGATGATCTCTAACTTCACGAACCTCAGGAGATAAGTTAGGTTGAGTGGTAGGAATACGAAGATCTTCAATGGGTACTTCATTTGCTCCAGCATCGAGATCATCAAAAGTGAATTGCTGAAGCGGAGAAACATCATGCGCAGGAGGGGGTGTTTGCGCATCAGGAGTAGTAACTTCTGGCGCAGCATCTGTCGTTGGCGCATGAGATGGACTAGCTTGATTCTGACTTTTATTAACTTGATTATCATTCTGCGCAGGTGCAGTTTGTGGCTGCGTACTTGTCTCAACATTCTCAGCAAAATCATCAGAATCATTTGGAGCCAAATGTGGCTCAAGGAGAGAACGCTCATCAAAAGTAACATGTACGGATTCAACAATTACTAGAGTAGTTCTATTAAAAACACGAAAATCTTTAGAGTGTTTGGTATACCCAACGAAAATACCTTCATCTGCTTTGGCATCGAATTTACCTCTATGATCTTTGCCGTTGTAGAGGATATAGCATTTGCAGCCAAAAATCTTGAAGAAAGCAACGTTGGGCGCTCTTCCTCTCCATAGCTCATATGGAGTCTTGTTGTAGGCTTTGTTGATGAGGGATCTATTCTGAGTAAAGCAAGCAGTGTTGACAGCTTCTCCCCAGAAATACTTTGGAAGCTTAGCTTCAGCTATCATTGTTTTTCCAGCCTCAATCAACGTGTGATTCTTTCTTTCCACAACGCCATTTTGTTGAGGAACTCCAGCAGCAGAAAAATTGTGATCAATTCCATGGTCATCGCAGTATTGAGCAACACCGTTATTCTTGAATTCAGTTCCATTGTCTGATCTAACGCTCACGATGTCGTCTTCCTTTTGAGTTTGGAGCTTTCGAAATAGTGCAGTCAAGATATCATTGCAGTCATCTTTGGATATCTTCATTTCGACCCATGTATATCTTGAGTAGTCATCCACCACAACTAAAGTATATTTGTTTCCTCCAATGCTCGCGGTGGTAACCGGTCCAAACAAGTCCATGTGAAGCAGTTGTAAACATTTGGAAGTGGAGGAGGCAATCTTGCTGGAGAAAGACTGCTTAGGTTGTTTACCGAGCTGGCATGCTGCGCATTTTCTGTCATGATGGTCAGCTACTTTGGGAAGTCCTTTGACAAGATTTTCCCTTCCTAGCTTAGCCAAGTACTTGAAGTTCAAATGACTTAAGCGCTTATGCCATAGCCAGCTGCTTTCACTTACATTCTTTGCTACAAAACAGAGATTAGTGATAGAATCTATAGCAGTAAGATCAATAATGTAAACATTAGTCTTACGAGTCCCTGTAAGCAAAGTCAGTCCGGATATGCCATCTTTGATATAGCAGTGCTTTGCAGTGAAGTGATATTCCAAACCTTTATCGCAGAATTGTGATATGGAGAGCAGGTTATGCTTGAGTCCTTCTACTAGCGCAACTTTCTCAATGCACACTTTATCCTTTCTGATTCTTCCATATTCAACTATGTGCCCTTTGTTGTTATCTCCAAACGTTACTGAGGGACCTCTTCCTTCATGCACATCTTCAAGAGCGGTGACATCTCCAGTCATGCGTCTAGAGCATCCACTGTCGAGGTACCATATATGCGCTTTAGCTTGTGAAGAGTGCGCAGTGAAGCAGGAGACCTGAAAAATAGACATTAAGAACGCAGGTCCCCTTTATTCTTGGGTCCTAGAGTTAGCAACTTTTGACAACCCACTCCTGTCTGACCTTAGGATTTTTACGTCCCTTGGCATTAGGAGCAAATCGCAAAAGGCATTCTGCAGCCTTGTGACCTAAACCATCACACACAACACAATGATGAAAGCCACTTATAGATTAGGTTTTTACAAACTCTTTACTTTTCTTTGGCGCAGCATTCTTTACTGGAGCAGATGAACCCGCTTTGACAAATATCATTTTCTGAGGTTTGGGTGCGCTTTTCTTAAGAATGCGCATCTGGCGTTGAGGCGCATGGCTTTCATGCGCATGACCCTTTTGCGCAAATTTGACATTTGAAGTTGAAGCGCAACCATAATCAGAATATGAGTTATCATGCGCAGGTTCAACTTTAGCCTTACCCTTGGCTTTCCCAGTTTGCATTTTTGGGTAGACATAATGGAAATTTTGTCTCTGGACTTTCTCATGTCTTTTACCCATTGAAGCAGAGTGCTTTGCTTTAGGAATTTCAATAGTTTGCTGTGGTGTAAACTCCTTTTCCTTTTCAGAGCAAACTGCGCATTTAAAGTTATCACTAGTTGAGAACCCCAAGCCTTCCTTGTCTCCACTGGCTTTTTGGGATTCTAGAATTTGGTCCATAGTGACACGAGATTTGATCCACTCATCAGTGATCATTGTGAGATCAGCTACTTGAGCAGCCAATTCTTCGTTTCTTACTTTAAATAGCGCATTTTGATCTGTAAGAAAACGGTTCTTTTCAGTAATAGGAGTCATGCTCTTAATCTGCTCCTTAAGGAGGGTGATCTCAGATCTTAAAAGAGTTTTCTCCGTCTTAAGCTGTGAAATTTCTCCAATTGATAAGTCCACCGCTTCTTTCATAGAATTAAATTTCTTGATTACCTTTTCAGCTTGCTGAAAAATAGACTCGCGCTCAGCAGCAGAGTCATTCTTTTCTATTACAATTTCAGCAGTAATTTCAAGAGATTCTTTGCGTAGAGGCGCAGCTACAAATTTCTTTGATAGGTCTGCTCTGGCAAACAAGTACTTGCCATTCTGTCTGTTTGGAGTCAGATGTCCCATTTCCACAAGTTCTGTGATAGTGGGACCTTTCTTCTGAATTGTTCTTGGCGCAACCTTTATGTCCGTATCAGGATCATTGTCTGAATCGCTATCAGCATCAGCATTGGCCACCAAGCAGAGCAGTCTATCCTCAGAGTCATCATCATCAATGTCTTAAGTGTCAGTCTCTATCCAAGTCTTCAGTTCCTTTTCTGTGTCGTCTACTTCAGCAATCATTCCGCGCTGCCTTGATGATCTCAGCGCAGTATTCCTCTTCATGTACTCAAATTTTGGAGTAGGACATTTTGAAGAAAAATGACTGGGCTTTCTGCAGTTGTAGCAGACCAACTCTTCATCTTTCTTTGAGTCTCTGCCACGAGAGAATTTAGCTGGAGCTTTACTTGAGGATCCAGGCTTAGAGAATTTCCTGAATTTTTGGAATCGCTTAACGAACATAGCGAAATCATCATCATCCATTTCAAGTAAAGAGGAAGTAGAGACTTTGTCTGAGGTTTGAGCAGGCGCAGGTTCCTTTTGCACAATGTAGGAAACAAGTTTTCCTTTACCTTCAGTTTCATCAATTCGATCAAGCTTAAGCTCATACACTTTTAAGTTAGCGTATAAACTGCGCAGAGGCCAAGTATCTAAAAATCCAGAATCTTCCAGATGACTTGCCTTGTGCACATATCTGGAACCTAGCACGTCTAAGAATTGAGAATTGACTTCTTTATTGGTGAAGGTAGTTCCAAGAGATTTACAAGAGTTTACAACAGCACAGAAGCGATCATAAGTTTGTCTCAAGGTTTCACCATCCTTTCTCATGAAGCAGCTGAATTTTCTTTGCACCACAAATCTTTTGTTTTCCTTGCTTACTTTGTCTCCATTCACATATCCTTCAATAGCATCCCATAGTTCCTTTGCAGTTCCACCGCTCACAATTTGATTGTGCGTGGAGAGGTCTAGAGTGCTGAGAATGATGTTTCTAGCTCTTCCATCGTATCCAACCCATTTCTTTTCTTCATCGGTCCATTCCCCTTTGGCCTTCTTGATTGTAGGATTATCCTTGTTGGTAGCAGCATCTGGATTGGCCTTCATTGGAATGTAGGGTCCTTCAAGAACGATGTCGTGGAGGATCTCGTCGATAGAGGAAAAATGAGTGAGCATGCAGTGCTTCCAGATTTTGAAGTGATCTTCATTCAGCACTGGAACATGTGAATAGTTAGCCATTGCCCAAGATTTTGAAGCCATCTTGAATCGGCACCCAAGCTGTTAAGCTTGAAAAACATAACAAGTTTTATCAAGGTGTTTGCTCTGATACCACTTGTTGGTCCCAAAGGGACAACAAGGGTATGAAAAATGCTAGAGGGGGGGGTGAATAGCATTTTAAAATTCTTTTCAAATCCTTTTGTAAATTAATGGCTTATGCGCACAACTCTTATTTTGGCTAAGTATAGCGCGCAGCAAGAGTGTGAAATGCACAGCGGAAGTTTAAAGCAGCACCTGCGCAGGAAAAATCTGCGCAGAGATAAAAACGCACGCGCTAAGTTTTGGCTTAAAGAGTTGGATAAAATGTTCTAAGGCAATAAGCAATAACAAACACATCAGCAATAATAGCAATCTGATAAGATCAAAGCAGTGATTCAGAAATGTTTAAGCAGGAAATAAATAGCGAGAATAAAGAACAAGCGATTTGGAGAGGTTCGATCAATGAAAGATCTACGTCCTCTACCAAGATGGTTAGTCTTGGATTTTCTAAAGGAGATCTTATTATATGAGAGAGTTACAAGATACAACAATGTAAAACAAACTATCTCAAAGATTTATGATCTATGAAGAGCAAATCCTAGACTAAACCGGTGTATCTCAAGAAGTAAGATCTAGATGATCGAAGCTTCAAGAGGTGTGTGTGTGTTCAGAAATTCTGGGCTCTATGAATCTATGAGATGAAGAGCACGAAGAATTCTGGTGATTTTAGGCTTAGGATCTGGGCAGGAGTTTGAAGGTATGAAGGTTTGAAGGTTGATCTTGAATCTGGGAATAGTAAGCAGCAATCTTCAGAACTTCAAGGATATTAGAAAGCACAAACTCTAGCAACTTGAAAATGAAGATGAGCAGGCTATTTATAGCAGAGAGCTAAAAACTAGCTGTTGGTGCTCTGAGCAAGGACGGTGAGCTGGCACAATATGATTGGTGCGCAGGTGTCCTTTATAGCCGTTTGGGCTCTGATCAAAGTTGATGACCTGGCACAATATGATTGGTGCGCAGGTATATTAGAGCCGTTGGAGACTGAGCATGAAGACCAAATTCAAAAGCTTCTTCTAGAAGGTTGACAGCTGTCTTCATTTGAAATATTTCTCTTGAGCGTGTCTCCACCGTTGGATCTGCTGAGTGTGCTTGCTTTGTCGATTCTGCACACCTCGGCATTTTTAATAAGCGTGCATCTTCTAAGCGCTTTCCAAGTTGGGTGATCTGAATGCATCGAAAACTGAGCAAGATAGAATGCTGCGCAGGAGAGACCTGCGCAGTGGTGTCCTGCGCAAAGAATTCCTGCGCAGTGACCACATTCTTGCTTAGATCTTCATTCCTATTCGCTCCAAGTCCTATATTCTAAGATTATACTAAAAAATGGACTTAGCTAAAAAAATTGAAGTCATAATACTTCTTACATAAGGTCCTAAAGTCCATAGAATATTCTTAGGTGATGGTATCAATCAATTCTAACAAAATTAGGAGGGTTAAGAGATAAGCATACCCAACAACCCTATATAATAATTTTTTTAACTTCAATTTTTAGCTAAGTCCATTTTATATAATAGGCTTTGCTTAGTCTTAGATATAAGGGCTTATACCTAGAATTGAGGTTTTATATGCAGAGGACCAATAATGATGCGCGTGACATTCCATGCGCAAAATATCATCTGTTGATGGATGTGTTTTTACCCATCCAAATGATATAGTTCTGTGACTTATTTGGTGCTCAATCTTGGGTGCTTTTATGGTTTTTGGAGTGTTTATGAGTATAGGGAAGGAGCGGAAGAACGTAAGGATTCATGGGCATTAAAGTATGAAAAGGAAGGATACAAAACAGATCAGAACATAAAACCAAGGAGATGTGACCATATAGAAATCAATACCACTTGATAGTACTCGAAAATATCTTTCCAACGATAGTTGGCACATCCAAATCGGAGTTTTTATGAAGACGTTATGGCCTCCAGAAGTTAGCGTGAAAAAGGTACAAGCCGCAAAGTTGAAAGTGCGGCCGCATACCGTAATACCGTGCGGTGGCCCACACCATAGCAAAACCCCGACGACAGGCTGACCAAGTGGGAGGCCGGTCACCTGTGCCATGTACGGCCGCACACTACAAGAACCTTAGGGGAATTTTCCAGGGACCTTACGGGAATTTCCAAAGTATCCTGGGATAATCCATAATTTTCATAATTTCAAGGACTTTTTTGGAATTTTTGGAGAAATTTTTGGGGAATTTTTGGAGGGCTTTTTTGAAATTACAAAAATTTCAGGGACTTCCGAGGAATTTCGGCCATCAGCACTTAGTTATCCTTTTTCACCCAGGAATCCTAGGGTTTTCCTAATTTTACATCTCCTTAGCCCTATTATAAATAGAACACTCTAGTCTATTTTATTTATTCATGCTTTTATTCAAAAATTCAAGATTGTAAGAAAGATTTCATTAATTCAATTCCAGGTTTTGATGTTCTTAATTATTTTTCTCGTTATTGTTTTTATAAATATGAGTAGCTAATTATTTAGATTCATGGGTTTGTAGTAGCAAATGCTAGATCTCTATGCTAAAGATTTTATTCTTCCATTCAATATTTGTTCTTGTTTATCAAAATGCACTTCATGCTAAATTCTTTAGTTTCAATTACTCCCTCCGTTTCATGAGAACTGAGACTTATTTTATTTTCCGTCCGTTTCACCTCAATTGAAACTGCCTAAAATGGCAAACTTTTTAATATTTTATATTCACCCAACCCCACCACTCATTCTCTCTCTTCATTCTCCACCACTCATTTTATTCAACCAAAACTACTATTTACCCCACTAATTCTCTCTCTTCATTTTCTACCACACATTTTCCTTATTTTATTAGTATTCCTTAGTTCTTGTGCTTTTTTTTAGTCTCTGTTCTCATGAAACGGAGGGAGTATATGTTAAGATATAAATTGACTTTAGAATTATTGGGTATGTATTGTTGCACTTGCGGAAATCAAAAGGATATATGTTCTTATATTCTTAATTGCTTAATGACCTCTCTGCATGTGAAACAGACCTTGCGGAAAGTGTTGTGGAATAAGCCCTTCCCAACCCAACACCCAAGGAAATCGCAAGAAATCACCGCACCACAAATAAGCACAAGAAATATGAAACCCAAAGCAAAAGACAATAACACAAGAAATTGTTTACCCAGTTCGTCAATATGTTTGACTACATCTGGGGGCACTACCAAGCCAGGATCTTGCACTATAATATGTAAATATGGATTTACAATGAGTTAAGGGGCGGAACCCTGCTTATATAGCAAACCTAAAACCAAACAGTTTTGGCCAACCCAGTTTTCCCGACACTATGTGCGGCCGCCCACTTCGAGTATGTGCGGTCGCCCAACCTTGTCCCTGGTGGCCCTATTCCAGCCTGATGGCTTGGGCGGTCGCCGGCCACTTTTCTAGGCGGTCGCCCAGCCCTGCTGTGTTGCTGTCTTGATTTCTTCCATCGTCTTTGATCGCTAGTCCGGTTGGTCTTCTACTCCAACAATCTCCCACCTAGAGATCAACCGCGTATACAAGCCCTGTATCCGTCTTCAACTCATCCTTAGTGCCATAGTGCTCACCTCGATCATGGTAGTGCCTTCCTCCTCCCCTATTCTCCAAGCCCCGTTGAAGCTTTACCCAGCTTCAACCTCACCTTACTTGAGAAACCTGGAGCCTTTGCCTCCGATCTACACTCACTGTTAGATTTGCGCAGCGAAATATCCGGTCCTGGAGTATTTGGTTCATCTTCAGTGACCCCTTTACCTTGGTCATCATGAACCGTGCCGCTCCCACCTGAGTCTGGAATATCCATGCAAATTTCCCTTGCATCACCGTATCCCTTAAACTCCCTGAGCTCATACTCCCCACCATTGTTAGACTTCAAACATTTATCCTTGAGTCCAATCCGATTCTCCACCAAGGCCTTCCACTTCTTAAATATCCTGAAAGCTTCATCTTTCCCCTTTAAGAAGTAATCCCAGACCTTCCTTGTCGAATCATCAATGAAGGTCATGTAATATGACACACCACCCCGAGAAGTTACAGGGGATACCCCCTTCTCACCTATGTGACCCAATCGACAGTGCCACAAATCCGTATCACCTTGGCTGACGCCACCGTGATACTATCCTTAGTGTTTTTCAAATACAATCTTCCTTCCCTATTACCCCGAGCGATCTCTGAATCCTCCTTGGTAATAACCCAGTTCCTGCAGCTAAAAGTTACCGTGTAACCTTCTTCACCCAGCTGCCCAACTGATAACAGGTTCTTTTTCAAACCTAGAATGTGTCTGACCCCGTGTAGATGTAAGACCTTCCCGTACGATGCTCCTATTCTGACATCCCCCTTCCCCTTGATTTCTAAAGGCTCGCCATTCGCCAGATAGACATTTCCAAAATTACCGGAAGTGTAATTTTTCATCGCTCTTGCATGCCCGCATGAGTGGAATGACGCCCTTGAATCCAGCACCCATGATTCTAGCGCACTACTAGCGCTCAGAATCAGTACATCGTCACCATCAGTTATCACATTCGCCGAATTATCCCCTCGCCTGGGACAATCCCTCTTGTAGTGTCCTCACTCCTTACAATGATAGCACTTTACCGATCCTCTGGAAACCCTTGGTATTTCTTTGTTCTCCACAGACTGACTCCCACCCCCGATTACACTTTCCCTTGACTCTGTTCTCCCTTTATTGCTAGAACCCGATCTTCCCCTACTAGTTGTAGCCAAGACCGATTTTGAAGTTGACGGTGTTCCCAACTTCTTTATGCGATTTTCCTCGCCCAAGAGAAAGTCCTTAACATCATCATACTTCAATTTATTCTTACCCGCTGAAGCATTTAGCGCTGTCATCGTTCAGCTCCAACTTCCTGGTAAAGACTCTAGCAATAAACACGCATGAATCTCGTCACCGAAAGTAATCTCCAACGCAGCCAATGAGTCTATAACATCCATAAACTCATCGATGTGTTTAGCTTTGGGTCCTCCCTCTTGTATCTTTAGATTACCCATCTTGCATATCAAATCAACCTTATTTGCAGCAGATGGAGTTTCAAATCTCTCATTAAGATAATCCAATAGCTCCTTGATGGTTTTCGCCTTCTTGGTAGTCTTCGCGATCCACTTTGACAAAGTAGATCTGACCACCCCTAGGGCTTTCCGATCCATGAGATCCCAGTCTTCCTGTTTTTCGCTTTTCATCTTGACTCCTTTTAGAGGCATATAGAGATCCTTATTATACAAGAGATCCTCTATTTGCATCCTCCAAAACCCATAGTCAGACCCATCGAATTTCTCCACCGCTTGTTTATCCTTGCCCATTCTTGATTGCTTGATAAACCCTGATCGTTAAACCGGAGCTCTTGATACCAGTTGTTATGGAATAAGCCCTTCCCAACCCAACACCTAAGCAAATCGCAAGAAATTACCGCACCACAAACAAGCACAAGAATAAGAAACCCAAAGCAAAAGACAAAAGAACACAATAAATTGTTTACCCAGTTCGTCAATATGTTTGACTACGTCTGGGGGCACTACCAAGCCTGGATCTTACACAATAATATGTAAATATGGAGTTACAATGAGTTATGGGGCAGAACCCTGCTTATATAGCAAACCTAGAATAAAGACCAAATCCTAGTCAAAGAAGGAAACCTAAAACCAAACAGTTTTGGCCAACCCAGTTTTCCTGACACTATGTGCGGCCGCCCACTTCGAGTATGTGCGGTCGCCCAACCTTGTCCCTGGTGGCCCTATTCCAGCCTGATGGCTTGGGTGGTCGCCGGCCACTTTTTTGGACGGTCGCCCAGCCCTGCTGTGCTGCTGTCTTGATTTCTTCCATCGTCTTTGATCGCTAGTCCGGTTGATCTTCTACTCCAACAATCTCCCACCTAGAGATCAACCGCGTATACAAGCCCTGTATCCGTCTTTAACTCATCCTTAGTGCCATAGTGCTCACCTCGATCATGGTAGTGCCTTCCCCCTCCCCTATTCTCCAAGCCCCGTTAAAGATTTACCCAGCTTCAACTTCACCTTGCTTGAGAAACCTGGAGCCTTTGCCTCCGATCTACACTCATTGTTAGATTTGCGTAGCGAAATATCCGGTCCTGGAGTATTTGGTTCATCTTCAGTGACCCCTTTACCTTGGTCATCATGAAGCGTGCCGCTCCCACCTGAGTCTGGAATATCCATGCAAATTTCCCTTGCATCACCGTATCCCTTAAACTCCCTGAGCTCATACTCTCCACCATTGTCAGACCTCAAGCATTTATCCTTGAGTCCAATCTGATTCTCCACCAAGGCTTTCCACTTCTTAAATATCCTGAAAGCTTCATCTTTCCCCTTTAAGAAGTAATCCCGGACCTTCCTTATCGAATCATAAATGAAGGTCATGTAATATGACACACCACCCCGAGAAGTTACAGGGGATACCCCCTTCTCACCTATGTGACCCAATCGACAGTGCTACAAATCCGTATCACCTTGGCTGACGCCACCGCGATACTATCCTTAGTGTTTGTCAAATACAATCTTCCTTCCCTATTACCCCGAGCGATCTCTGAATCCTCCTTGGTAATAACCCAGTTCCTGCAGCTAAAAGTTACCGTGTAACCTTCTTCACCCAGCTGCCCAACTGATAACAGGTTCTTTTTCAAACCTAGAATGTGTCTGACCCCGTGTAGATGTAAGACCTTCCCGTACGATGCTCCTATTCTGACATCCCCCTTCCCCTTGATTTCTAAAGGCTCGCCATCCGCCAGATAGACATTTCCGAAATTACCGGAAGTGTAATTTTTCATCGCTCTTGCATGCCCGCATGAGTGGAATGACGCCCTTGAATCCAGTACCCATGATTCTAGCGCACTACTAACGCTCAGAATCAGTACATCGTCACCATCAGTTATCACATTCGCCGAATTATCCCCTCGCCTGGGACAATCCCTCTTGTAGTGTCCTAACTCCTTACAATGATAGCACTTTACCGATCCTTTGGAAACCCTTGGTATTTCTTTGTTCTCCACAGACTGACTCCCACCCCCGATTACACTTTCCCTTGACTCTGTTCTCCCTTTATTGCTAGAACCCGATCTTCCCCTACTAGTTGTAGCCAAGACCGATTCCGAAGTAGACGGTGTCCCCAACTTCTTTATGCGATTTTCCTCTCCCAAGAGAAAGTCCTTAACATCATCATACTTCAATTTGTTCTTACCCGGTGAAGCATTTAACGCTGTCGCCGTTCCGCTCCAACTTCCTGGTAAAGACTCTAGCAATAAACACGCATGAATCTCGTCACCGGAAGTAATCTCCAACGCATCCAATGAGTCTATAACATCCATAAACTCATCGATGTGTTTAGCTATGGATCCTCCCTCTTGCATCTTGAGATTACCCATATTGCGTATCAAATCAACCTTATTTGCAGTAGATGGAGTTTCAAATCTCTTAGTAAGATAATCCAATAGCTCCTTGGTGGTTTTCGCCTTCTTGGTAGTCTTCGCGATCCACTTTGACAAAGTAGATCTGACCACCCCTAGGGCTTTCCGATCCATGAGATCCCAGTCTTCCTGTTTTTCGCTTTCCGGCTTGACTCCTTTTAGAGGCATATAGAGATCCTTATTATACAAGAGATCCTCTATTTGCATCCTCCAAAATCCATAGTCAGACCCATCGAATTTCTCCACCGCTTGTTTATCCTTGCCCATTCTTGATTGCTTGATAAACCCGGATCGTTAAACCGGAGCTCTTGATACCAGTTGTTATGGAATAAGCCATTCCCAACCCAACACCCAAGCAAATCGCAAGAAATCACCGCACCATAAACAAGCACAAGAAATAAGAAACCCAAAGCAAAAGACAAAAGAACACAATAAATTGTTTACCCAGTTCGTCAATATGTTTGACTACGTCTGGGGGCACTACCAAGCCAGGATCTTGCACTATAATATGTAAATATGGAGTTACAATGAGTTATGGGGCAGAACCCTGCTTATATAGCAAACCTAGAATAAAGACCAAATCCTAGTCAAAGAAGGAAACCTTAAACCAAACAGTTTTGGCCAACCCAGTTTTCCCGACACTATGTGCGGCCGCCCACTTAGAGTATGTGCGGTCGCCCAACCTTGTCCCTGGTGGCCCTATTCCAGCCTGATGGCTTGGGCGGTCGCCGGCCACTTTTCTGGGCGGTCGCCCAGCCCTGCTGTGCTGCTGTCTTGATTTCTTCCATCGTCTTTGATCGCTAGTCCGGTTGGTCTTCTACTCCAACAGAAAGTATAACATAAAAAGAGTAGTAGGATTTCAACCCGGCCACCTAGACGTCCCAATCCTGACTATTGTGAATTATATGAGTAATACATCATAGAGTGAAAGTATTTGTGAATTCAATTCGTGAATCCATTCGTTAATCTTGATTTAATCTTTTATTTTAATTGTTTCCTCAGTTTAGTTTTATTTCTTGCTTTAGTAATTTAATAAACAATCAAATCAAACCCTTAATTATTTATTTTTCTGTTTTAATTACGTTCTTGTTAATCCTTCAAGTCTCAATGGATTCGACCCTTGCTTGTGCATACTACTACGTCGGTAACTAGTACATTTGCTAGGTTAAGTTAATTAAAGAGAGATTTTTTTCAGTACTCAATATGCACATTACTTCCATACGCAACGCAGATACCTTGGTCCATGTTCTTAACATTCAACAAGCCTTATCTTCTAGAAGCTTTGAAAATGTGAAGGCAAGGAACGTTTTTTGGAATGAGCTAAAATGTTGATGTTTGCATATACGATAAAAAAGATCACAATAAGCAAATCCAACGAAGGTAAAGCTCATATAAAATATTTCAATTGACGACAACTGTCACCCTTTTAGAAGAACTTTGAATTTTGGTCTTCATGCTCTGCCTCTAACGGCTACAACGAACACATGCGCGCCAATCAGAGCATGCCAGCTCATTATCCTTGTTTAGATCTCCAACCGCTAGTTTTATTATGCTTGGGTACCCATGCTCTTTTTTATTTCAAACTATTTGAGTTTTTGCTTTCAAAGAGAAACTTTAAAATTTTGAGTCTGCTTATTTTCAAAATCCTCAATAACAACCTTCAAATTATTATACCTCCAAAACCAAGCCCATATTTTTAAGCCTTAGTAACACCAGAATTTTTGTGCTCTCAATCATCTAGATATAAAGAGCTCAAAATTCTCAAGCACACACACACACACACCTCTGGAAGCTTTGATCACTTAGATCTATCTTTTTGAGATACACTATTTCAGTCTAGGATTTGTTCTTCATTGCAAGGATAGATATATTTGAATTTTGATTCTTTGTAATCTTATAAAGCTCCTAATAATCTAATCAGTATATCTCATAGCTAGAAAATCCAAGACTAACCATCTGGGTAGAGAACATAGATTTTTTCACGATCGAACTTCTCCAAAAATTGTGTTTTTACTTTCTGCTCTTTATGTTGAAGTTCATTATATTTCTGATATATTCTTGTTCTTTGATATATAGAGGTTTTGCAACATTGTTGAAATTGAGTTTCATTGTCTTTTTCCTTAGAATCATTTTGTGTGCCTCACTTTAAGACAAATTTAGGTTGCATGCTTTTTTATATACTTGCACATATTCTCTGCACATTTGTACTTGGTTTAACTTTCTCTGCGCATTTCTCTTACTCTCTCTGCACGTTTTACGTAACCAAAGTGAGAATTGTGCGCATTAGTCATTGCTTTGCAAAAGGGTTTGAAAAAGTTTCAAAAACAGTTATTCAAATTCCCACTTTCTAGCTATTTTTTATACACTTGTTATCCCTTTGGGACCAACAAGTTCATTCAAGAACTAAGACAAATAATCTCACAATTTTTATTAATCAAAGTTGTATATCATGATATCTTACAAATGAGAAACCTTGACTATTTATAGCCTTCTTAAAACATCCGTCAAAGACTAAGGTAATGTATTTACATAAAAATGAACTAATAATAAATTCTAAAGGATAATATTACATAGAGATGTTAAAAGTCAATTAAATGAAATGTGTATCCAAAATTTGGTTTTTTTGACCAACCTATAGTACATGCACCGTATCTCCCTCTAAACACTTCCAAATTGAGATATGTAAGATGCACATGAAATTAGTTATCCATACCTTTCCCAAAATATATTATAATTCTTATTTGGATATTTAGAACATTCTGGACGGTTTGTTGAAATTGAAACTAAATTTTGGAAAAGCTAGAAATTTCAAAAATGTTGAAAATGCTAAAATTATCTAAAGAACATGACTATGAAATGAACCATGGGTAGGCCATGGTTAGGAATGAAAGCTCCATTTAAATGATGAAAAATCCGCACCTTCCGCACTTCTTGATGTGTCCCTAACCGTGTTCGTAACAGTATTTCTAGAGGGAGAAAGAAAGATGGAAAAAAATGACTTGAGGCGAGGGAGGAGAGATGGAGTCTAGGGGTGTCTGGGAAATTACAATTTCGGGAAAACTCTTTATTTTATGATTTACAAAAGACCTCTCTTTAAAAAGTAATGACATTTGAACGTGAGTGTCGTTGAAAAAAAATTCCAAACTGTTTGTGGGTTTTAGTTACTTATAACAACGAAGTTTGCTGGTTTGGTTTTTTAGCTTTTGATTTTATTTTTTATTTTTGCGGTGAGACGGATTGATTTTTTTATTTTTATTTTTTTTATTTTTTTTGACACTCCATGGGATGAGTGTCTCAAAAGAGAGAAGGAAAAATAGGTTTTCATAGTAAATACTATTGTGATAATAAATGCCTTGCACTCAAAAAGGCTAAGAACGAAGATATTAGAAAACGAAACACTACATCTATGCCATTATATATACGGAGTATTATACATTTTTTTATATTTGTCTCAAAATAAGTGTCGCGTTTTTATTTGAAAAAATAGTTTTAATGTAATTGTACCATGATATAAGTGATATACATACAAGTATAACACATTCTTTATTAACTGAAGAGCCCACGCCAGTAGGACCGGGCTCAGAAGGTAAACCGGGCACAAGCCAGACCGGAGTCTTTCAAGGACCGGTTCAAACCAACCAAGTATACTCAACCTCGTCTCCTTCTTAAGCGACGTCGAGGTCAAACAGCAGTTACGGACTGAGCTGGATTTCGAGGTCAGTTCTCAGTCTCTGGGGCCGCCACCTCGGCGAGCTCGGGACAAAGGCGGTGATTACGACATGCATGGACTCGTCATATCGCATTAAATGCCCGATGGTATTCCTTGGCTACCTACTCTGTATGGCGCCGAACCTGTCACATAACAACATCCTCTGGTCAGAGGCTGTCCTGTCCGGATTGCCGACCTATCCTATGGCGACACGTGTCCTGGTGGGTAATATATAAGCCTTTACCCTATATCTCTCATGTATGAACAATATACCTTACACACACAAAAACACATAGAGAACCCTATTATTCTCTCCCAAGGCATTCAAAGCCTTGTTCTTAGTCCTTCAAGAGAATCTTACTCTTACGCCCGAGGGTCTGAGCTGGGATCAAACCCGGCCTTGACCTTTAACGGTTTTGTTGGCTTTGTTGTGTTACAGGTTGAACCGTCAATAAAAGCGAGATATCCATCCCATTCCGTGACCCCAATTTCCGTGGCGTCTTCATTAACTTTCTTTACTAATGTTCTTTTCAATGTTGAGAAGTTGAATGCAAACTTGTTACATGAAGATGAGAAAATCATGTTTCATATTTTTATTTTTATTGACCTAATACTTCGATCCATGGGAAACAAAAGCAAACCAACAACCATTTTTAGATAACTAACGATTATGTAACAATGTTTGATGTTTTCAGACCTCTGACTTTCTAAAGGCAATCAATATTTTGATTGGAATTGACAAAGCTGAGCTACACAAAGCATATTTATACGACAACGAACTGATACCAACCAACGTATTTGTAGATGGGTATCCATATTCCATGTTATATGTGTTTCACCGTGTACCTATGTTTAACTATGTATTAACAGGGATGGGCATACCCTTGTTTAACTATGTTTCAACAGGAATATGATGATGTGTTGAAATTTCCAAGTTAATTAGCAGTTGGAGTATATTTTCAGTTGATTTTTTGTTTCAATACAGACCACTTCAAGTTTGCCAATAGGGTATTCAATTGATTCCAGGAATCCAAATCTCCTCCCTCCTTCTTCTACCTCCTTACATACCTCCTTATTTTCTTATATTTATTCATCTAAAAAACTGGAAACCTAAATCAGAATCTGGATAATTGAGTGATTTCAAAATAAACCCAAGATCCCTAATCATAAAAAACAACCCCAAAAATTGTTAGTTTGGTGTGGTAAAGTTTTTCATTAGAAAATTGACAACTTTGGGGAAGGCGGAGAACTCATGGATGGTGTAATCTGGGCTTTGCAGTGTTTTTAGGGTGAGATGGTCATATAGGTTAGGAAAGAGAAAGGCTATAGCGAGAAATTAAATTTCAGTGTAAAGTATGGAGTGGTCAAGTGTAAATAGCAATGGATGAGGTGGACCAATTAAAATAAAGAGGTATGTACGGAGGCATGATAAGGAGGGAGGAGATTTGGATTCTGATTTCAGAGGGAGAGTGAGTATTGTCTATCACCGTCATGAGATGTGAATCACTAAAGAAATCAAAGATTAAGTTGATTAAACTCCTATACTCTGACATTCTAAATTTTGAAATTAAATTATAACAAACCAAAGTACAATTTAATTTCTTCTAATATCTCATTTTTTTTATCTTGACCTCAACTATCCAAAATAAGCACGAATTATGGAATAACAACTTAGTCTCTTAACCTCATTTTATCGATTTTTTCTATTTTTTTTTACTTTAATTAGTAGCAATCACATATTTAAACTAGTTGTCCCAACTCACATATTAAAACTGATAAATGTGTTTCTTCTTGATTTATTTGCCCCAATTCACATATTAAAATTGATAAACATAATTCTTTTTTAGTTATTTTAAAATGTCATTTGTTTTATATGCATATATGTACATAATGAATGAACCTATCTTTTGACATGCAAAAGTTATTGGTTTAGGCACTGTGCTTAAAAGTTTAAGTTAATTTAAATTTGATATTTATCATAAAACAATATTGTAATATTAATATTCCTTTCCCTTGGTATTATGTATCAGAACCTAAAAGGTTACATCTTCATATGCCAACTAGTTTAACACCCGTGCGATGCACGGTTTTTTTTTAAGTTAATTATAAATTTCATACTTTAAAAAATAACTTTGAGTTTCTTATCACTATATTTAAATCTTTTAGTACTTGTCAATCTATATGAAAACCATAACTATGTGCACAAAATGGGTTTTGCACGGGAATTAAGGGATGAATAGTAGTGGGTAGTTGTGATGAGTATGAAAAGTGAAGTATGAGAGATAAAGTGAGGTAGAGAATAATAGGTTGATTGGTGTTGTAAGTGTAAAAGTAAAGTATGAGGGAGAATGAGTCAGATGAATAGTAAAAATTCTTTATCATTTTAGGAAAGTGTTACTTATCAATGGGACACCCAAAATGGCAATTTGTCCACATAGTTAAGAGACGGAGAGAGTATTAAATTATGCTTCAATTATCTTTCGTATTGAAAAGGCTAAGCTAGTTTCATTTTTATTTTATAGGTCAGCTAAATTGAACTGATCAACATTTTATGAAATTATATTTTTGTAATGATTTTTTAAATTACAATTTACAGAAACTTTTTTAAGTTACAATTTACCGTCTCAAAATCTAATTGTTGCGGAATCAGTCAATCATCCATCTTATTTCGTTATTCTAAGATGAAATACTTTACTAATGCAACCAACCATTATTCATCAAAAAATATGGTTCGCAGATAATACCCAAATTACAGATAAACATTGTTAAATTAAAACATATTAGATTAACAATCAAACCAAATGAATCGAATGATCAATTCAGGAAATACTGATGTAAAAATCCCTAATGGGTAGTATTTTCGTAGAATCTTCGGCGAGGCCTTGAGGAGATCGACACGGCAAGTGGATCCAATGTGAAGCCTAACAGGATCTGAAGGGACGTTAGACTTGAGAAACAATGCAAGGTAGATGGAATTTTATATACATGTCTCTTCATGTTCCATTGATAAAAACACCTAAAAATTGAATTATACCAAGCATACAGTTATACTCCACATTGGGAATACCAAATTTACCAACCCACTTTGGAAATGCTCAGCATGCATCTCCAACATTTTTACCGGACTAATGCAATACAGTCTGTCCATCTTCTTACTAATAATTTAAACTTAAGTGAAATATACTCTCTCTGTCCCGCCCAATTTAGGACATTTTTTCATTTTATTTAAACTTAATCAAGTGAAATATACTCCCTCTGTCCCGCTCAATTTAGGACGTTTTTCCATTTTATACGTCCCACTCGACTTAGTAAATGTTACTCCCTCCGTCCTAGAGTAAGAGTCCTACTTTCCATTTTGGTACGTCCCAGAGTATGAGTCATATTCCTAAAATGGCAAAGAATCTTTACTATTCACCCCTCTCATTCTCTCTCATATTTTATTTTTATACTCACAACACCAATCAATTCACTATTCTCTCCCATTTATTCTCTCTCCTACTTTACTTTTACAATCACAACATTTACATCACTTCCAATATTTATTAATAAGCGTGCAAATGAGGGGTATGACTCTTACTCCGGGACGGAGGGAGTATATTTCTTTTATATTCAATGGTTTTCCATTTTATTCTCTTTCCTCTTAAAATAGAGTAATGGTTCCTTAATCTTCGTGCCGGAACCAAAAATCTTAACTTGAGCGGGATGGAGGGAGTAATAATTAAATTTTGAATAAAAAATGCTACCTTTGTCTTAAAAATAATATTTAAAAAATTTCTAACTTATTTTTTATCAAAATCAATTATTTTTGAGCATTCACTTTATAGTACAAAAAAGTAACTTATAAAAATAAGATTACTTTTTTTAGAGGGAATAATACATGCTGTAGTAATTTTTTTGAGAAAATAAAAAACTTCAAATAACATAAAAATAAATAACCCATGTAGTTTTAATAATCTCTACATTTGGCATGAGTTTATTGCAAAACTGACATGCGTACTTTCATTTATTTTCAATTTGACTTGCAAACTTTGGAAACATCAAATGTGGTTTGCGTACTTTCATTTTCAAAATTTTGAGACGACTTTTTTAACACCCATTAAAATACATAACGGGGCACTCCATACAAGGGGTAAAAGTGTAAGGAACAAAACTTAAAGTTCTAAAATTGAATTCCTCAAACATCTCAAATATCATAACAATAACAAAAAATGTGGAGTAAAATATTTCAAACACCCAGAAAATTCAACCGCCGACCACTCTCTCGTTTCCAGCCTTCTTCTTCGGTACCTCACTTCCCCTCCCTTTCCCAATCTTCTTTACACGCCTCGATTTGGTTAATAGAAACATATCCAAAATCGGGTAGGAGCAGAGACGACCGGATCTATGATGCCGGCGTTCAGAGACAACCAAAGACGAGAGCGAGGGCGTTCAGACACAATCGAATTAGATCTGCGTTTTTTTGTTGTTGAGAAATCAAATCTGATTTGCGAACTAAGTTATTAGATGCCGCCCCCATTGTATTCATTGCCGAAGGATTCAAAATCAGACCTGATTTGCAAAGAATTCGAAATCATATCAGATCTGCCTTTTTATTTTCTTTGTTTCATTTTCAAACAAGTTTTGAAATCAGATTTTATTTGGTTGTTGGGTTTGATTCGAAAAGACTTGAAAAGCCCGAAAACTGGAGATGGTGGTGTTAACAATGTAGTGGTGACGGTGTAAACGGTGGTGATGGTGAGATGGTGGGGTGTTGGGTGATAAATTAACAACTAAGTATTGCTGAGAAGGTGATGTGTTTGAATTTTCTGGGTGTTTGAAAAATTTTAACATTTTTGCTATTGTTCTGATATTTGAGATGTTTGAGGAATTCAATTTTAGAACTTTAAGTTTTGTTCGTTAGACTTTTACCCTTTGTATGGAGTGCCCCGTTATTTATTTTAACGGGTGTTAAAAAAGTCGTCTCAAAATTTTGAAAATGAAAGTACGCAAACCACATTTGATGTTTCCAAAGTTTGCAAGTCAAATTAAAAATAAATGAAAGCACGCATGTTAGTTTTGCAATAAACTCCTTTTGCCATTGACTTTTTACTTTCCCACAAACAGCATAGCTTCCATTGCCAGTTTTCTTCCACATCAAACTGCACAACTTTCCAAAAGGCAGTCTTTATTACTCCCCTCTGTAAGCAACCTTCGTTAATTTACACGGTTCCATTTTTCTACTTCAACCGGTTACCACATTTCGTGAAATGAAAAGCAATGGTTTTAGCTGAAAATTTTTAAGCGGGAAAAAATGTTATGATATGTTACCACATTTTTAAGCTACACTTACACTTGGTGTATGTATACACCATAAATAATATTAGTCAATCAGACTCAAGAGATAGCAAATAATAATGAACACAAATCAACACAGAATATACGTGGTTCACCAATCTCTATTGGCTACCTCCACGGAAGGGAAACAAATATTATTATGGCGGAAAAACAATTACATGAGGATAATCACACTAATCTATGTTTGCATGAACTTTGATCACTGATGACGCCCTGAATTTTGGGGTCATGGAGACTAGATCTCCGATTTGATGCCTCCTGCTCCCAGCTGAGATGATCTGCAAGATGAGCACACCGTTAGGACCAAAGTCGGGATTGACCCCGGATTAGGCCCTCGGGTGTGAGAGTAAGACTCCGAGGAAACTAAGAACAAGGCCTAGAATGCCTTGGGTGTGTGTATGTGTGAGAGAGGGAGAGGAGAGAACACTCAAGGGGGTGTAGAGAGAGAAAGTAGAGAATAGATCCTCTCCTCACATAAGATGAGGAGGGATATATATATGAAGGATAAAGGGGTATACTTGTCCTTTTATGAGGTCCTTCCCTTGGTACAAGGCAGGAGTATAGAGACCGTATACTTTAGGTACAAGAACCGTATATGAGGGGTATAAAGGTCCATATGCCCGTACACCCGGGATGCCAGGGTTCTTCAGTTGCCCCCTATTCCGAGCTCTCGATCATTTATGGTCAGGGTGAGGAATATACTCTTAGCCGAGGATGGCCTGAAAACTGAAGCGCGGTGCCTGAAGATTGGTAAGAAGATATGGCTCTCATAAGAGAGAAATCAGAACCAGAACTGCGAGCTCGGACACATCGGATAGCGGACTGCAGCTGGTCGACTCAGAGATTCCCGAGGAGAAATGAAGCCTGCGCGCGACCTCCATAAGAGAAAGTGAGAGCTCGGACCACGAGCTTGCAAGTCAAGGCATTCGAACATATAGAATAGGATCTCGGGCCGTGAACTCAGTCACATCGGATGGCATAGATCCTGGAGTGAGTCTGGAGATACACCTCGGAGATTCCCGAGAGTAACTCGTCATTAAGTAATCATCAGCGAGCCGGGGATACCACTATAAGAGAGGAATAGAAGCTCTGGCTGCGAACTCGATCCATAGATAAATAACTCCATAATATAGATTGACATCCCACAGGGAGTCTGAATAAATATCTCGAAGATTCCAGACTATAGAAGAGGGAATGCCGTCAGATAACCAGAAGTCCCATATGAAGTCTGAAAATATATTTCAGAGGTTTCCGAGAATAATAATAATGCGGCATAAATCCTCTGGACAAGCGATCCAATAATAAGTGGGAAGAACAAGCCCCCGGGTCGCTCAAATAAAGATGTGAATCCTCGAGCTGTCAAGTCGGCCTAATGCTCTGAGATATATGTGCAGCCCCCGAGTCGTGGGTCGGTGTAGGGCGTAATAAGATGTTCCCGTAAACTTTATAAACAGATGAGCGGAGAAACACCGTATATAAGATGAGCCCGGATGCATCATAAATAAGATAAGCCCGTAGGCGTCCATAATAAGAAAAGCTCATAATCGTCCATAATAAGATTAGCCCGTGGGCTTCCATAATGAGAAGAGCCCGTAGACATCATAATGATATGAGCCCGGAGACACCATAATGAGATAAAAATGGAGGCATCACTGCAGTTAGGGTCTTCGCTGCGCTACAAGCGTATTGATCAAATATGCGTATTTTTTATAATACTATGTAGAAAGCCAAGTGAATAGATAGTAATTAAACTATATGATAAAATAATGGCACTTGCGGCATGTCGAATAAGCAACTTTAAACAAGTACTTTTTATGGCATCATGCACTTCGTGAATTTTCTCATGATGGGCTTTCAAAGAATCAGTTAACGACAGTTTAAAGCACATTCAAATTGATATAGCATGCTTTTGTAAAGCGAGTAAGCATATATTTCATGTCATTCGGCGCATTTCAGGAAGTATAGTTCTGCAACATTTAAACCGACAGAAGCATGTAATGCTATTTATCTATTGTTATGATCAAGTTGCTATATAGAACATGGTAACATGTTAGTCCAATATATCATTAAAACATAGGGATAGAGCATAATTGTAGCAAGACGAATATTTACTATACTTAAGTAACAAGTATTTCATAAGCATATTCTGAAGAGAATACTAATTCATCATATAAGTCATGGAAATAGGCATGGAATTTTACTCATGATCATGCATTTTGTATACTGAGTAGTCACGTAGCAACCATTATTTGCCAAGTAGCAAGTAGTTTTGCATGCTAAATATTTTTCGTTTACGCATAAGGTAATTGTAACATGTAATCAAGTTATTAATTATGCTCATGATTCGTTGACTAATAAAGCTATATGAAAAGCATTTATCAAACTGAGAGGGTGGAAAGATACGACCTGACGTTGATTGGCGTAGATTTGATAGATCTCGTTAAGTATTTAACGGATATGATAACGGCCGTCAGTCGATTAAGCCCCCAAGTTTCATAGATCGCCAACAACTTGGATAAACAAGTGCTGGACTCCAAATATATATAGACCTCTAAATAGAGAGGTTTGTCGGGGACAAGATTTTCAACGAAGCCCGCTGCTAACACGAACGGTCGGGCCAGGTCGTTATAAGGACATGAAGCCCCCGAGTCCACAAGAGCTGATACCACGAATGATAATTGCCCAAACAAAGATTTGGCCAGCTAACTGCTACATTGACCCATCGAAGTTATTCTGCTCCTTCAAGCTTTCCCAGATTTCGTGGCTGTCTCGCAGTGAAGTGAGGGTCGCCGGACTTCATGAAATGGCTCCGAGATTGACGCGGCAAACTGCGATCAGTGAGCATCAGTTCTTCTTTTTTGGGTTATAAAGTCCGACTTGAGTTTGCTCGGAGCTCGCTGTAGTGCAGGATTTAACCGAAGTATAACAGGAATTTTGCGGGAGTGAAATAAGAGCTCACGGGCTGCGGACACAGGCGGGTCATTCCACTGGGGTGAGTGTTACGAATTGGTTCATATCCCTTCGCTCGGAACTTGCTGCGGGCAGGCTCTGTTTGACTGAGCTCGCTGCCAAAAGACGGAGCTTGCCAGTCGCAGGAATAAATTAAGATTTGACCGGAGCTTGGCCAATTCGCCTGATTATGCCCGGAGTTCGTGAGACTGACTCCGAGGTGTTGCTGTCGTTACGCTTGTTCGGCCCAATGATTAAAATCGCGGACTTGCTGTAAATCTTCTCGTAGGCTTTGCAATCGAATCGATCGCCTCGTGAATAAGATGTGCCCTATGGCATTTTAAGTGTGATGAGCTTGATGGCTTCCATAATAAGATGAGCACGAACGCTTCATAAATAGGAAAGGATCGGTGGTGACTTATTTAAGATAAGCACGATCTGTTGATGGGCCCGATGGCGCCATAAATAAGATAAGCACGACCGGTTCATGAGTAAGATGGGCCCGATGGCGCCATAAATGAGATAAGCCCGGTGACTTGTTGAGTGCTCGGAGATTTCGAGATTTTGTCGATGCGTTCCATCTTTGCCCTTTGTTATACTTGGCTTTAACACCGGTTCTTCCGTTTCCGGGCATGCGGTCTGGCTCGAGGGCGTAGGACCGCGCATCGTGTGTGAGAGCGCGTGCCAACATCCGGGCATGTGGTCTAGCTCGAGGGCGTAGGACCGCGCATCGTACATCGTGCGTGAGAGCACGTGTCGGCATCCGGGCATGCGGTCTAGCTCGAGGGCGTAGGACCGCGCATCGTACATCGTGCGTGAGAGCACGTGTCGGCATCCGGGCATGCGATCTAGCTCGAGGGCGTAGGACCGCACATCGTGCGTGAGAGCACGACATCCGTTTCAAGGAGGGACGGCCTACTCGGAGTAGGATTTTGATGGATGGCATCTTTGGGAGTTAGCCCGCTCGATCCATAAATAATAACTTTTCCGTTTCTTGGAGGGACGGCCTACTCGGAGTAGGATTTTATTTGCCTACACGGGGGTAGGGCTTTAATGGAGAGCAATCTTGGGGAATTAACCCGCTCGATCCATAAATAATCATGATCTGATAGCACGGACAAGGACTGCCCGAACAGTAGAAATACTCTTTATTTCTTCCAGCTCAATGGACATATAGACTAGGGGTGTAAACGGTTCGGTTTAGCTCGGTTTGGGCGATTTTAGAGACCGAACCGCTAGTCATCGGTTTGAGAAAATCTCAAACCGAGCTGAACCGCCAAAACCTCCAAACCGAACTGAACCAAACCACAATGGTTCGGTTCGGTTCAGCTCAAACCGCGGTTTAATATATCGGTTTGAACCGCGGTCTAAACTACGGTTCAAACCACAGTTCAAACCACGGTTCAAACCGCATAAATTCCTAACCAGGCTTACTGAAATAATGGCTTTCAAAAGTGAGGAGCAACTACTGCTACAAACCCTTCTAAGTTCTAACAACCACCAGAAAGGTTTTTACAAACTTCAAAACCAAATAAAGTCACAGAACAAAAAAGTATTTATTGCAAAAACAATCAAGGAGCCAAAGTTGCAGCCAAAATATAATACAACAGCATCAAGATGTCAATATGCCGGAGAAATTCAGCCAAGGTTTTTACAAACTTCAAAATATAAGTCGGATTGACGGTGCTGGAACTTGAAAGTCGGAGTGACGGTGAAGAGGTCGTGGTACTGGTAATGCCGGAGAAATTCAGTCGACAGTTAAGACGCTTGAGAATTTGAGATGGAGGAACTGAGGAAGGTGGAGGCGGAGGAAGGTGGAGGCGATGGGGAGAGGAAGAAGAAGAAGGGGTCGCCTGTCGAGATAGAGATCGGGATCGAGAGAATTTGAGAGAGAGAGAGAGAGAGAGAGAGCCGCCGCTTGGAATGAAATGAACTAATGAATTGAAAGTTGAAACCCCTAGTCTTTAATGATAAAAATAAGCTTAACCTAAAATGAACGGTGATAACCAACAGAGGTAAAATATCAATGGTCCAAATTACTTGGTTCGGTTTAGGGGTTCGGTTTATAGGTTCGGTTTGCGCGGTTCGGTTTGCACGGTTCGGTTTAGCTCGGTTTGGTTCGGTTTGGTTCGACTTCAGTGGAAAAACCGTAAGCTGAACCGAACCATACGGTTTGCTGATTTTTGGAACCGTAGCTGAACCGCAAGTGTGTAAAAACCGAACCAAACCGCTCGGTCTGGTTCGGTTCGGTCTCGAACCGCGGTTCGAGACGAACCACTGACACCCCTAATATAGACGGCAGTCTATGATTTTATATACTTTTTCTCGAGTTGGAACACGTGGCTGCAGGTTATCCATTTATTTCTGATACAATCCTTAGCATTTTGCATGGCTGCTGATGGATATTTGACTTTGCACCACCATCATCCTTAATTGCTCTTTTTCTTTTGCTTTTCTCTTTACAAGTGTAAATTTCCTGATTTCATCCCTTGCTTCCAAAACAACAAATATTAATTTCTTCCTGATTTTTGCTTTTCCCCTCTTTCTCCCCGTTTTCCGGCCAAAAAGCTAGAGAGCAGCTTCTTTGACTAGTAAAAATCATTTCAACGAGCTGGGTTCTTGCGCGAAGTTCGATTTGTTGTAAGCGAGTGGCCAGTATGGAGCGAGATCAAGTGACCGGACTGCGAGGTAAGAGGCTGATGAGTCCGATCTGCAGGTTTATAGGTCGAGGCGGCCTGGAACTCAAGCTCGCGAATGGCGTTCCCTTCTGATTTGCCCGCAAGTCTGTTTAGAAGACCAAATTTCTAAGTGTTGATGGATCCCGAGTTCGCGGTCACGAATTGGTTCGTATTCCTCTGCTCAGATCTTGCTGCGGTCAACGAAGTCCCTTGTCTAGATTCTGCTCGGGACATATTTGTTCGGGATTAAGCTCTGGCCGGAGCTATGCCGCCGGCATATAGAAAAATGGCGAGGTGGACTGATTCTGCCCGGAAGTCAGCGGAGCTTGATTTAAGGGTTGCTCGGTCCTAAACAACCTCGAAATTGCACGTCTTCAACTTTCCCAGAAATCATTTAGAAGCCACTATTGTTTCAACTCGCCGGAGTTTACGGCTGCTCGCAGTCTACCCGGGGTTATACATTTGCCCGGAGATCTTTTTTTGGATGCCCGGAGGTCGGAGCTTGCAGAGGTGGCCGGAGTTGGTGGAAGTTCGCCGGAGCTTGAGGTGTCGTGGTGGCGGGATTGAAGTAAGCCGGAGCTTGGATTGATGCCGGAAAGAAGCAACTGCTATTTAGCCCGGAGTTCATGTAATCAGGCCGGGATTAATGGTTGCCCGCGATTTAGACTGTCCGGAGCGAACTCATTCTGAACTGGGTCCAGCCGGAACTAGGAGATCTTCGCCGGAGCTCGTTTCAAGGCTGCCCGGAGATGAACTCGTTCAAAATTGTCCGCCTTTGTGTTTGCCCGGAGCTCGTTGGCCGGATGTTCACGGGTTTAACAAAGCTCGGACTCATACTGGATTGGAATTTATGAGGCTAACATTCAGCTTTTGACTTTCTTCTAAATGTATCAATTGTTAAGAGAAAAACGATGAATAGTGTGTCACCATCACTATTGTACTTCCTCCTTTTTCCACAAAATCATCCACTCATTTTTGCTGCCCAACATTACTGGCCAAGTTGAAGTTAAGGGGGTGGTGTGCAGCGGGCATAACTTAAGTGCGATCTCGAACTGATAAACGAACTGCGAACTGTGACCAAGACCGCGAACTGAACCAATCCGAGCTTCGGGTGAGTGGCCGTCAAAACTGGGAGAGACCGTTCATGCCTGCGGTGTTATTTTAATGGCTACCCCGGCTCAAATTTTTTCCGTGATTGCTATGGCGAGCTTCTTGGTTCGACAGCTATATATATGGTCGCAGAGTCCGGTCTTACTGCTCGCTAATTTTGAATTAAACTGAATGAAATTCAGGAAGGTATGAGGTATCTCCCATGATTGCAGGTGCGAGCTCGCAATTCACTGGAGCAAAGCCACTAGTTCCTGGAACAAGTTCGGACAATGGGGAAGTATTGCGATCATTCTGTCGGCGTGTGTTCACCGTTTCTCTTTACATAGGATTCCCCCATCGTGAGAGAACCACTACTTGAATAATGGCAGAACCACTCCTTGAATAATGGTACGTGAGTTTTACTTTATGACAGTGCTTGTGCAGAAAAAGTAGTACAGGTTGTTCCTTGTGCATCATTAATGGTACCCCACATGGTTTGTCAGCAACCACTTTGTACTTGACAGCTCATGTTTTAACTTTTTTACACACCACCATTTGTTACCCATAATCAAAAAATAATGGGGGCTTGTACTCTTCGTACAAGTACAAACTGTATCATCCAAAAAAGAGTGTCCGGTGCACTGAGGTAAGCCGGAAAAGGTAAATGTTGCCGGAGTTGACTAGTTCGTCGAAATTTTGACAAGCAGCCGGGAGTTCCTCCCTACTCCGTTTTTAATGATTTTTTCACCATTGTTTTCGTCTTCTCAAGACGAATCCTCAGATGGCCTTTATTTTCGATTCCAGCCAACTTCATCTTTTTCTTCCGTTTTTCCGGCGACGAAACTACTTTCTCCGTCGAGGCCATAATGCACCATAACATCCATGGTGGGTTGAACCAAAAGAAACCGACGAAGACACTCTTTAGTTGTCCAAACTGGGTTACGGGCTATCCACTTTCGTGGAGTCGCGGCCGGCGACTCAGCCGGAACACAAGAGGCTTCACCGGAGATAAACATGCTCAACTATGTCTTGATTTTTTGCTTGCAAAGAAGAGAGAAACAAGAGAATGCATGAGAAGCTGTCTAAAAATTAGTTTTACCTCACCATAAGCATCTGACCATTTTCCCCCTCTTTTTCAATGGCGAAAGTCGCCGGAATACTCGCCGGAACGGATCTGACTTTTCTTCTTTGAGGGGGTGAATGAGGTTGTGTATTGAATAGGAAGAAAGAAGAAGGAAAATGGAAATGGAATTTCCATTTAGACTTTGACAGAACAGAAATGGAGTGTGAACTTCTGTATGAATTTTCGTGTTTCCCAGGATAATGAGTTTAAGAAAAATAGCTGAAGAATGAAGGAATGTGCACCTATTTCCGGCATGTCGTACCGGAAAAGATGTCGTTTCCCGGCAATGGAACCACTGATGACGCCCTGAATTTTGGGGTCATGGAGACTAGATCTCCGATTTGATGCCTCCTGCTCCCAGCTGAGATGATCTGCAAGATAAGCACACCGTTAGGACCAAAGTCGGGATTGACCCCGGCTTAGGCCCTCGGGTGTGAGAGTAAGACTCCGAGGAAACTAAGAACAAGGCCTAGAATGCCTTGGGTGTGTGTATGTGTGAGAGAGGGAGAGGAGAGAACACTCAAGGGAGTGTAGAGAGAGAAAGTAGAGAATAGATCCTCTCCTCACATAAGATGAGGAGGGATATATATATGAAGGATAAAGGGGTATACTTGTCCTTTTATGAGGTCCTTCCCTTGGTACAAGGCAGGAGTATAGAGACCGTATACTTTAGGTACGAGAACCGTATATGAGGGGTATAAAGGTCCATATGCCCGTACACCCGGGATGCCAGGGTTCTTCAATCACAAAGTTCCTAGCTATGCAAATCCCTAGATCTATAATCACTGGTCTCTCTCTCCATGTCAATTGAATCAAGCACACAAAAATACTACTTTATGACTAGTATTTATTGAGATTTTAGAGACCTAATTAGGAAGATAGAAGGAGTCCTTAATTAAATCCCAAAAAGGATTTAATTACTTTCCTTTTTCTTCTCAAATTTAACTTATTCAAAGTCATTTACTCTAACAAATAAAATAGGAATTTTTCCCCAAAGGCCCTCAGTGTGAGATTTTATTACACATAAATCCCAGCCCAGACCAAATACCAGATAAGGAGTTGGGTTGAGATCCAAATTCCCCATACACGAGTAAACTGCTTTTCTGCCCCTCGTACTATGGCCCCAACATCAATTTGACACTCGTACTATTGAAACACAAAATGTATGATGCGTACTATTGTTTTATATAAAAAATTAACCAACATTTTATTCAGTCGTTAATTTTTTCTAACACACGTTATTTTTTCTAACGAGCATTAAACGTAGCTAAATCAAAAATCGCCACAAACCCAGTCGGTCCAGAAAAATTCAAATTCCCAATTCGTTAACCGTTGGATCAACTTCAAATTTCTAGGGTATGTTCACAACACCTAGGCGCTCATTCTGACTGGAGGGATCTGAAAGCTATTCACCGGATAGGGAGATCAATTCATCGGGAAAAAAACTAGCGAACAAACCCAGTCGGACCAGAAAAATTAAATTCCGGATTCATTAACCGTTGGATCGACTTCAAATTTTTGGGTTATGTTCGAAACACCTAGGCGCTCAATCTGACCGGAGCGATCTGACAGATATTCAGCATAGAAAGAGATTTGGACATCAGAAGAAAACTGGCGAAAATTTCCTGGGATGAAAATGATGGAGTTGGTTGCGTGGAGTGGTGATTGGTTGTGATGGTTTGTGGCGGTGGTGATGGGGGCGGTGGTGGGCTGCGAAGGGTGGGGTGGATGTTGGGGTTGGGAAGATGATGGAGATAACAAAAGTTAATTTTGTTAACATAAATTATTAACATCCGTTAAAATAAATTAATGCTCGTTAGAAAAAATAACGTGTGTTAGATTTGATTGAGTTTGACCATATTTGACAAAGTAAAATTATTATATTTTTCTAAAAAATGAAAAAGGTAAAAATGTTCGACTCTTATATGTTGATTATGTGTTAGCTATAAGAGTTTGACCGAGTTTCACCGAATTTGACCAAATAATATTGTTCATTTTTTCTAAAAAAATGAAAAACGTGAATTTTTTTTTACACTTATTTGTTAATTATGTGTTAGTTATAATAAAAGTTTGACCGAATTTGATCAAATAATATTTTTATTTTTTTCTAAAAAATTGGAAAAAGTGAAAGTTTTCGACTCTTATCTGTTAACTATGTGTAAGTTATAAGAGTTTGACTGCTGGTTGACCGAGTTTGACCAAAATTGACCAAATAATATTAATTTTCTTTTCTGAAAAAATGAAAAAAGTGAAAATTTTCAACTCTTAAATGTTAATTATGTGTGAGTTATAAGAGTTTGATTGCTGTCAAACATTATTTTTTTGTAACAAAAATAAAAAACAATTTTTTGTAACTCTTATATGATAATTATGTGTAAGTAATAAGAGTTTGACTGTTGTTTGATCAAATTTGACAAAAAAAAAAATGTTATTTTTTTGTAAAAAAATGGAAAATGTGATTTTTTTTTTTTTTTCTCTTTTATGTTAGCTATAAGAGTTTGACTGTTGTTTGACCAAGTTTGACCAAAATAATTATTATTTTTTTATAAAAAAATGAAAAAAGTAATTTTTGTAATTATTATATGATAATTATGTGTTAGTTATAAGAGTTTGACTGATGTTTGACAAAGTTTGACCAAAAAAAATATTTTTTATTTTTTAAAAAATGGAAAAAGTGAGAGGAGAGGGGAGGGGCAGTGTTTTATTTATAGCAGGGTAGTTTAGGGATTTAATAATTTTAATGGACTAGGTGGTAAATAAGAATATTAGCTTGGACTAGATGGTAGATGAAAATATTAGATTGGACTAGGTGGTAATTAGCCTTAGGATGGGGGACCCTATGGTAATTTTCTGTTTAGGAATCTACATGTGTCACACATATATTGGTGGTGTATAGAATCTTTCTATACACCAAGTGTAAATGTATCATCTTCCGTAAGCAACCTTCGTTAATTTACACGGTTCCATTTTTCTACTTCAACCGGTTACCACATTTCGTGAAATGAAAAGCAATGGTTTTAGCTGAAAATTTTTAGGCGGGAAAAAATGTCATGAAATGTTGCCAAGTGTCCAATGCTGACATCAGTTGGTTTCTGGTTTAGTATTATTATTATATAGAATAGATGAAATAGAGAAATGTACATCGAATAGTTTCAACTTCTAAAATTTTACCCACCCACTTTAACATGGCATGTTTTAAAGCTACATTATTGTCAAACAACAATGAATGGGTCATAACTCATGGGCCATGCATGGCTCAATATAATTTTACTATTGGGTCCATACTTGATGACGGCCCACTTGCAGTCAGCTAATCAATTCATAATTAAGTTCACTGTAGTTCCTTAAATTTGATGGAGATCAACATATTATTAGGGATAAGTTTAGGTTTTTATTTTAATTATTTTCTATTTAATTGTAATTTTTAGAATTATATTTAGATAAGTTTTAATTTCATGTTTAAAAGTAGATTTAAGCTTTATTTTGTTATTTTAGGACTCTATTAGGTTACTATATAGGTTAGAAGTATTTCTAGAAGTCTTTGACTTGTTTTCCAAGTCGTAGGATCGTTATAAAAATAGGGTTTGATGTATGAGGAAGTCTTGTGTGAGACGGTCTCACACATGAGACGGATCTTGACAAGAAAGGAAATGGGCTTGCCCCGCCCCACCCATAGGGGGCAAACCATTTAATCTCTCAAGGTGATCTGTCTCACGTGTGAGACCGTCTCATACAAGTTTTTGTGTTGATGTAAACCCGAAAATCAGTTGATGAATTGATGAAATAAAAATTAGAGCGTCTCTTTCAATTTTCTCGAGCGAAAATTGTCGATTAATTGCTAAATTTCTCGAGCAAAGTACAGTAGTTAATCTCTATCCCATCTTTCGCTACATCAGTTGGTATTCAGAGCCTGAACCTGATTTTTTTAAAATTCAGTTAAGGTATGTCTTTATAAATTTTTCTTTGTGTTAAAAAATAAATAAAAATGTTTGATCTTTCATGGTATTTCATCAAATCTCCTAGCATTGATCTTTTTGTGGATTGGTCAAAACCCCCTGTTTTTGACAAATGTAATTGTGAGACTTGTCAATTGATGAAATCACAGTCAATTGGTCCGAAAATAATTGGCCTTGAAGTCGCACAAGTTGATTTGATATGGAGTTTTGAAGCTTTCAATTTTATTCATCCGTATGAAGATCCGTTTGATGGCTATACCTTCCATTCTTGAATTTCATGGATCGTTCAGAAACTAATTATCAATCACTTCGTATCAACTCAATGGAGTGATTGGATAGATATTGTGACGAGGGTTTCAAGAACTAAAGATGTGTCCCTTAAAGCAGTACTCAAAATTCGAGGACGAATTTTCTTCAAGCGGGGAAGAATGATGGAGATCAACATATTAGGGATAATATTAGGTTTTTATTTTAATTATTTTCTATTCAATTGTAATTTTCGGAATTATATTTATATAGGTTTTAATTTCATGTTTAAAAGTAGATTTAAGCATTATTTTGTTATTTTAGGACTCTATTAGGTTACTATACACTCCCTCCGTCCCAGCTCACTTGACACCTTTTGATTAAAACTTGTCAACTTAGGGATGTTTTGACCAACGCTTTATAGAAATATTTATGTTCCAAAAAAAATTTTAAAAATTGTTAGTGAGAGGATTTTTAATGGTGATCATTTTACATTTTTTAAATTTTTATTCAGATCATAAATATTTCTAAAAAGTGTTGGTCAAACCGACCTTATGTTGACCAGTTTTGGTCAAAAGGTGTCAAGTAAGCTGGGACAGAGGGAGTAGGTTAGAAGTATTTCTAGAAGTCTTTGACTTGTTTTCCAAGTCGTAGGATCGTTATAAAAATAGGGTTTGATGTAAACCCGAAAATCAGTTGATGAATTGATGAAATAAAAATTAGAGCGTGTCTCTTTCAATTTTCTCGAGCGAAAATTGTCGATTAATTGCTGACTTTCTCGAGCGAAGTACAGTAGTTAATCTCTATGCCATCTTCCGCTACATTACTTAAGGACCCTTGAGACCTACTCGCGTCACCCAATTAAACTGCCCAAAATTCGGCTCAGGCACCTTTGGCACGGTCGTGCCTTATAACCGGCACGGTCGTACCAATTGGTGCGCCCGAGCGATCCCAGCTGATGATTATTGGCACGGTCGTGCTTTATAACTGCCACGGTCGTGCTCTTTATCTGGCACGGTCGTGCCAGACCAAAAATCAGCCTTTTGCCTTTTCAACAATTCGTTCTATTGTGTGTGACCCCATACGATTATATCAAGTTGGCATGAGTCCAAACACATTTGTTCTCATAAATCATCAGCGGACCCTAGCAGGCCATCATGATTACCCAATTGATACAACTTAAAGAAGTTCGTTTATCCTCATAGAACATATCACAATCCTTTTGTCACGCGATATCATATTGAACATAAGTCATGGTCCACGTCAACTTATATTGTTCAATGTTTTCTCGATCTTGAGTAGATTGATATGAGCAAATGACATTGAACACATTAATTCATTTGAGCGTGGCCACGCATTTCATCAATCTCACTCTTCGAGTGGCCTAAGCGGATATCTCTCTTGAATGAGGGACAAATTCCATCTTGACTTATCATTCTTCCCTTCAAGAATTCGATTATGCCAATCATAGCATTTATGACTACCTGGTTAATGGTAGCGGTTGACTATGTCAAACATAATGTTCATAATGTGAAAGAACATGATAATATAAGGTCTAAGGATATCATATGATATAACTATATGAGATCTAATTATGATATTTGACCATGACATAAATCTCATAGCGGGTCATGTCCAGTACTTGTTCACCAACAAGTACCTATAAGTTTAATTTGTATCACATACACATGATCATCATATGATCATCGATTAAACTTATACTAGTTCTTCATAAGTACTAGGGACGGGGATTATTATAATAAACATGCAAAAACATATAATAATACAGGTTGTTATCTCTCCATAACAAATGAGCACATGATATAACATGAGGCATTTCTCAAAAGCCTAGGCCATAATCTCCAACAAGTTCAAACTGTATTAAATATAATATTCGAATGAGGGAAGAATGATAAAGATAACACACTTTGGGGACTTTAGGTCAAGGCCATTGCAGGAAAAGAAAAGAAAAAAGGAACATGAAAGAATATGAAAAGAAAAGTATATACTCAGAAACCATTAAGTAGTTAAGTAGTGATGAATAATTATGCAATAGAGATATTTTACACTCCACAGCAATATGTCAACACCACACCAACACCACACATGGACCTCAGTGCTTTGCCAACCCACTCATCATAATAATACCCAACTGCCCACCTCATTTTTGGTCCCTAAAGTACAATTTGCTACAATGGATTTTAAGGAAAATCAAATCAAATCAAATCAACCTCATATTAGAAAAGAATTAGGTAAATCTTTTATATAATACTATTTGGGATCATGAAAATCAGGAAAAAACTACATTTACACAAGTGTATAAAATTTTCATATACACTACAAATATCATAGTACCAAGTGTCTTAGATGGACCTCATAATAGGAAAATCTATTCTAAAATGAAAATTTGAAAACCTAATCCGAAATGTTTTAATTTTGAAATTCAAATCTAGAGAACTTAATTAATTAGCTCTTCTTTTCATGCTCTTTTCAGATCCTCCATAAAAAAATTACAATCTCCCATTTATGAAATTATACTCAACTAAATCTTTAACATTTTTACTTTTATTATTTAAATTCGTACTATATTTAGATTTATTTATTTGGACAAAAAAAAATTAAAAGTTTGTGGTTTTTTTGTTATTGATCAATATTTGCGTTCCTTTTAGTTTTAGCACAAAAAATAAAATGTGTGGTTAATTTTAAACTTTGTATTAGATAATAATTGATTATGAAACATTGGTTAAAAAATTGAATTATTATTTCAAGAAATAATAATAATTGAATTATGGCTCTTGACAATGATTTTAGTCAAAAGAAAAAGGGGAAAAATTTAGAGAAAAGTTTAAACAATTTAAGTTAATGATTTTAGTGGGTCCACATTTAAGCTCTCATTAACCCACAGTCCACCAAAACCACCACCAAAACCACCATCCATTAACACCACCGTTCACCACCATCACCACTGTTCACCACAACCACCGTCCACTATAGCAAACCATGAAAACCAAAAAAACAAGAGAGATAGAGAGGGAGACCTTAAGCGGAGCATGGTCTGGGATCGAGATGGATGAGACATATCTGAGAAAAGGAGACATATCTTTTGTGTTTTAAAAATAAACTATTATTATCAATACAATTACTGGTCATATAATATAAATATAATACTTATGTTTCAAAACAAAATAAATATTTAGTAATAATAATGAAATATCTAATCTTAAAAATTTATAATGATTAATAATAATGATTAAATAATTATTATAAAATAATAATGATTGGAAGTCTTATAACAAAAAATCAATAATACTCATTAATAATTAATAATGATAATAATTAAATAATTAAAATATTAATAATTTGATATTTAGTAACAAATAATGATAATAGGCACTAACCACCGCTACCATCACCTCACAACCATCCTACTACCATTACAAACAAAACCGCCACCAACAACGGCACCACCATCATTATACCATCGTCGCTACTTATACCACCATCACTACACCTACTAAAAAACACCATCTTATCTAAGGGTGTAAATGGTTCGGTTTGGTTCGGTCTGAGCAAATTTAGAGAGCTAGTAATCGGTTTGAGAAATTCTCAGACCGAACCGAACCATGAAAGAATTCAAACTGAACAAAACCAAACGCATATCTTTGTAGTTTTGGTTTAGCTGAATTCATTTTTAATTGATAGTGCTTAAATTCAATTTAAGATGACCTTTATGACACAGTTAAATATAAAATGTTCAAGTGCATAAGTTGTTTATTAGGGTCCGCAGTTGGAGCGGACTACCCGTTTATAGACATGGCCAAATACGGGTGTGACGGGTACGGTTACGATTACGATTACGTGTATGGGTACGGTTTCCAAAACTCATAACCGTAACCTAACCGTGTTAAACACGGGTGCGGGTACTGGTGGCACACGGTTAGGGCGGGTACGGGTCCACGGTTGTACGAGTTTGCCCCTTTTAAAAAAAAATCTGACAAATTGTGAACAGTTTTTGTTAAAAATCTAACGGAATCTGTTAAAAGTTAATTGTTTTCATTTTTTTCTTTTTTTCCTTTTTGATATCAATGAAATTTAACCAAATATGTTAGAATATGTTTAAATGAATAAAAAGTAACAAAAAATATTTAAAAAGCTAACATTTTAAACAAATTATGTTAGAAAATCAACAAACTATGTTAGAAAACTAACGAAATATGTTACAAAACTAACATAATTTGTACGGTTAGAACATTTAACGGTTACGGTTACGGGTTCCTATAGGCTATAACCGTAACCTAACTGCATTATTGACGGGTACGGTTAGAATGGTTAACGGGTTGTCTATAGGTACGGTTCCAACAGTTTAAATGCAGGTACGAGTTGACGGGTTTTCACGAGTACGGTTTCCGGTTGGCCATGTCTACCCTTTTAAGTTGTAAAAACGGACTCCTCTAAATGTTTGACACGCGGTCAAAGGAAGTGAAATGTGTGGTGGAAGAGAACTGCTTTATGAGATGTTCTTTTTTCAGTAATAGTTTACCTATCAATCCTCTTAAACTCATGGAAGTTACATTTGAGTACACAAGATACAATCATTAACATTATTATATACTCTTTCCGTCCCGCTCAAAATAAAATATTTGGTCAACTAAGTTATATTTTGATTAACAATTTAAGGAAGAATATGATGCTTATAATTTTTTTTATTTTATTATTAGTGTATCACGGTTAATAATAAACTAAATAACTATTTTTAAATTTTCATTGGACTTGTTATTTTTCATTAAATTATTGGTTAAAGTATAATTAAATTGATCAAAAATCCTATTTGAAGTGGAATGGAGGGAGTATTCTTTTTTTACATAAACAATATTATTCTCTTAACGTCTTAAAATGCTAGTCTCATTTTCTCATTTTACTTCTTTCATAAAGTTAGTCTCATTTCCAAAATTACTTAATATTCAAAATTTATAATATGTCTTTAATATATTTGAAAACTAAAAAAACAAGAATAAGATTTTGATATGAAGGAGTATTATATAAACTTCCATATGAAAATAAATACTTTAAGGACTAATAAATATTTTTATTCAAGTGACACAAGTACAATTTCATAAAATACATTTTTTTTTAAATATAAATTTTATTTTTGATTGAAATAATTGTACTTATTTGAGTGGATAGATTTTTAATGAGATATTTTAAAGAAAAACTTACAGTATAACATAACATTTTTTTTTTGGAAAGATAAATTAAATAGCCCATCCGTTTAAATTTAATCTCCATTAAAATTTAATCTCCATTAATTAATCAAAGATAACTCTTCATTATCTAAGTAGTTTTCTTTCTAACCTAGGATTTTCCCTCATAACCTCAGATTTCCCTCTCAAAATTCCCTCTTTATGTATTTATGAATCTGCCACGTGTTATACTTACATTTGTGGTGTATAGAAAGTTTCTATACACTAAGTGTAAGTGTATCATCTTCCTGAAAATCATCAATATACTTATAAGTAGGAGTATTGTTTTTTCTCTTAGAAATTTTATTCTAGCATTAAGCATTTCGTTTTATTTATATTTTTCATATCAGTGTCAAATAAATAAAACTTAATTACACTTTCAACTAAGAATAAAAGAGTGTAATCCTAGAATAGAAGAGAAGAAAGTCTTGCATGAGACGGTCTTACACATGTGACGGATCTTGACGAGAGAATAAATACCCTTGTCTGCCCCACCCATAAGGGGTAAACCATTACTCTCTCAACGAATCTCGTCTCATGTGTGAGACCGTCTCACACAAATACTTTTCTCATAAAATAATTGTATAATCTTCTCTATTAAGAAGGAAATGAGAGCGATGTTCCATAATCTCAAAATTTAAATACCAAAAATGTGATTGAACATACAAACATGTAGAAAATCAAACCATGATCTTACAATATTGATGCCAAAAATAAATCAATTCGGCATCAATAACATGAATTGCATATGTTAAAAACATAATTTTAAAAAAAAATCTCGCTGTATGACGAATACTGCAATCAATAGCAAAACAAACTCAATCAAAGCGAAAAATATATTAGAAAATAAATTAGTAACCGAAAAAATTAATCAAACCTATTTATATCACTCTTCATTTAATTGAACCTGCAAATAAATGGATTACACGAAAAATACTAAAATTTAACCCAAAAAAAAAAAAAGAAACTAAATGCTAAAATACTTTAAATTAACCTCCCTCCCTAACTTTCCGTTACAAACTATGCCTAGTCTTATCCTCCCACCAAAATTGTACAAACTGAACCGGAACTGGACAAGACTACTGAACCGGGTCAACATTCAAGTTGGCACCTAACTTTAACCTACCACTACCACTCAAAAACTTTGAACCATCGGAGCTAAACCGGGTTCACTCATCATCATCACCACCGGACCAATTTCCGACACCTCCTTCTTCCTCCTCATTTCCAAAACTTTCCGGTGACTATTAGAGTGAGCTTCAACGGAGAAGGTAGGGCTACAAGCCGGTCTATACTCCGGGAAAAGGCGACCGGACTTGAACCGGACCCCACACGCGTTACAAAGTGTTTTTGGACCTAATGGACCGGTTCGCCACTGAGGGGTCTTTTGAACCAGGCAATGGCTGCAACGCCGTTGCATCTGGGACCCACTAAAGCCGGCTTCGCCGGCTTCCGTTGACCGGATTTTCTTCTGCTTCTTCGCCGGATGTTTACCGAAGGTCCAGAAAGTGTCCATGACTTGAACCGGGTTAGTGAAAAGAACCGGCGAAGTTACCGAGGAGTCAATGGAAGATGACGAGGCTGACGATGACTCCATTGATAATGACCCTATTGGCCAGACCCGCCGGCTTGACCTGGACCGTTGTGAGCGGACTTTTCTGGGAACCGGATATGGAAAGCCTAAAACTGAGTGAACCGTGACTGCCGGTCCGGGAACAGGGATGAACCGGTTCATGGAAGTTCTGCCGGATTTGTCTTTAAAGGTTGCCGCCGGGCATAACAAAGACATCTCTGTAACGGAATCGTCGACTATTTGAGATAACCATTCAAGATTCTCCATCTCATCCGCCTGAAAATTTTAAAGAAAAAAGTTAATTATTTATCTAATTATTCAAATAATTCAAGAAAAAATTAATGAAAGAATTAAACCCACCCATAAATATGAATTACCCACATGGGTTGTGAGTAATTATGATGGAAAAAACATTAATTCGAGGAGAAAAATATACGGTTTTTCTTAATCAAAACCAAAAAGTTATGTATTTACTGCATGGTAAATGAATATTTAAAAATAATTCAACAGATAAACTGAAGAAACTATTTTTCATTTTGAAAGAAAACTGAAGGAATTAAATAAGAGAATAATGATTTCATTAGTAAAAACAAAAACAAATTCAAAAAAAAAAAAAAAAGGAAATTTAAATTTTTCTTTAAAAAAAGTCAAATTTTCAAATTTAAAATTCATAACATAAAAGCTCGTTTAATTAAATAAAAGGCCAAAGAACAATGAAAATTACACGTGAGTTCACGAATAGAGAGGTTCACAATAATTACCGGAACATTAAGTTCGCCGGCGGGAAGAGGGCCGAAAATTCCGTCACCGGAAAAGGTACTTGAATTGGAATTAACGTCGTTATCACGAGAAGAAACAGAAATTGAATCTTTCTCTTCATCTTCTTCGGAGTAATCTTGAAAAGACGACCCATTATTATTCTTAACAACAAAATCTTTATCGGAGAGGTCGAGGAGGTCGTCAACGGAAAAATCCTCGGAATTCACAACGTTATTAATTCCGGTCACACACCAAAATTCATCAAAAAACGCTCCTTGCTGATTATGGGTCGATTTCTCTGAATAAAAACTCGATTTCAAAGCTCTTGCTTCAATGCACTCCATGGAAATTTTATCTATTTTGGGGGGGGAAAAACAGAGTAAAAGAATTAAAACCCTTAGAACAAAAATATTGAAAATTTATACATTCAAATTGTTAAATTATATTTATATACCTGGTAAGAGTTGTGGGTTTTTGAGGAGAGAGAAATGGAGAAAGGGTGAGAGAAAGAAGGAAGAAAAAGGAGATCTGAAATGGGGGCTGGTTCTTTGGCGAAACTGAAGGTGGGTTAATGGTTTGCTTTTTCTTTTTGGATTATTTAATTACTTCCTCCGTCCCAAAATAATCTTCCTATTTGCTATTTCTCATTGTCCCATAAAATTTTTCTCATTTCTACAATTTGAGTTTAAAGTGCATAAACAAACCATGGCTAGTGAAACAAGTGTTCATATCCTTGAAAAGTTTGAATAGTCAAATGCGAATATAATTTTGGGACGGAGGGAGTATTATTTTTCTATCTTTTGTTTTTGGACAACTTCATAAAATGCCTCCCCCCCTGCATTTTGTGTAATTTTTATCGTTAGTCCATGTAGTCTCTAATTGCACACTACTAACTAAGTATATGATCCCACAAATGGATATCGTTAATTATCTTTTGCTTAAGTTAGAGTTAGAGATTGTGATTTTGATGAAGTACAAATGATTGAGTGAATGTTGTGTAGTTCAAGGAGGCGAAAATAACTCAATCAATGTGTGCCGGAGTATTTAACTAAGACAACCACACGTACAAATAATGTCGTATGGACTTAACTGAGTTTGTTGTTATTGCTTGGGCTGTTAATCAGTTAGTCGTTAGCTCAATGAATGGCATTTGTAAATGTGTTAGGCTACTAAAAGACTATTGGTGAGATAGCTTAGACAGTTAATGAGATTACAAAATGATTTTCATTCTGTTGTTGTTCTTTAGTGCTCATTTTAACGCATACTCTGTGTGAAAGTGGGTGGTGAACTTGAAGAAGAGGGTGCAGCCAGTGAGGGTAGACTAGGGGTAAAGAAGTGAGGAAGGTTGTTGGTCGACTTCTGTGAAGCGTTTAGTTATTTTGGGTTTTCTTTCACCTTTTCTTTTACTTTTACCAATGAATATGTGTTACACACATGCATACTTAACAGAGAGATAGTTAACGACATCCATTTGAATGACAGATATGTACATGAACGTATTACATAGTTTAGTCAATAGTGCACAATTACATAGTAAAGGAACAAATACTAAGATCAAGAAAAGTACAAGGACTAGTATGAAAAAGCTGTCCTTTTGTTTTTCTTTGTTTGGTTTCGTTTTTAAAGCAGATATCTCTCTCTTTCATTTATTAATTGTTGTTTCTGTATGTAGAAGATTATTCGGTGTATCTGCACTTACGGTTATTTTTGGGCAATGCTAGGTTTACAAAAAAAAATTACAAAATGAATGATACAAGATGTGGTGGCGATATTATATTGGTTACATCGATAGTGGACCCGGAACACTCCACTTATAAACACCAAAATAATTATAACACGTTATTTTGTAAGCCACATTTTGTAGCCATATTTAATAACTTTATTATTTCCCTTAATTTTGTGATGTAGTGTGATTTTATTTTACCTATTTGATTTAATTATGTAAATCCAGTATAAAAAATTAATTATGTAATTTTTTAATTCAATACCTTTTCATTAATTAATAACCCCATTTTAATGCCTTAAAAAAAAAACCCATTTTAAAAAAAAAATCCCTACTACATTTAGAATATTTTACAAACTCTAGCATTACAACGTGAATTTGAGTCAATGATCATGAAATACCAAATACCGTAGAAAGTGAAAATCTAGGAAAAAACTTGTTTTACACTCGCAATGTAAAATATATTTTCATCTCTTGAAACTTGTGTAACACTAAGAGATGAAAACAAGTTTGAGTTTATTACAAAAGTGACATGCGTACTTTGTGCAGTATATCAATTTGACTCGCGTACTTGGAAACATCAAATGTGGGTTGCGTACTTAATGTTTTGAAATTTTGATGCCACTTTTTTAACACCGTTAAAAATATAAACGGGACATTCCATATAAAGAGTAAAAGTGTAAGGAATAAAACTTGAAAGGCTAAATTAGTGGACCAAACTACCCTTTCCAGTTACTAATTTAGCAAAGCCCCTTCTCCCAACTAACGACTCTTAAACAAGAACACCTCTTTCATCACCATCTCCAATTCTGCTCACCCAAAATTGAACTTGAAATAGAACCAAAAATCAAACTCAAAGTCGAACAAAAAAGAACCAAAAACCAACCCAAAATCAAATCAAAATCTAATAATTTCGAACCCTAGGCGAAATGAATCGATTCCTAAGCAAATCCAACCAAAATCAAACCAAAATCAATAATTTCGAAACCCTAGGGTTCAAAATCTAGTAATTCCGAGCCTAGTAATTTCGACAATGGATTGTACAGAGAATCTGGGTAAATCGGGAGTTGCAGTTCAGGTGTGCGTAGAATCTCGCCGGAGTATAGCCAGCGAATGACGACGATGGAGGTTGCTGGGTTCGTTTCGATTTTGGTTTGAATTCGAAAATGGGGAAGAGTCTGAATGTTGTTTGTTGCAATTTTCATTTTGATTTATGTTGGGTTTCAATTTTGAGTTTGATTGGGTTTCATTTTTATTGAATCCATTGTTTCATAAACTGGGTTTATCTAAAGTTGAATAGCTGGTTTAATGGAGAAATGGTGGCTGGGGGAGGTTTTTGTTGGAGCTGCATGGTGGTGGCTGGGATCGAGAGAGATGGTGGCAGTTGTTGGGTTGGTGGTGGTGGTTGTCGGAGGAGTGATGGAGGCGCTGAGTTTGAGTTGAAAACCGCCGGCAGACTGGAGTGTGGCGATGGAGAGAGAGAGTATGGTCTGGATTTGTAACCAGAGATGGGGTACATGGTATTTTTTTAATTTATCCCTTCAAGTTTTATTCCTTACACTTTTACTCCTTATATGGAATGTCCCATTATATTTTTAACAGGTGTTAAAAAAGTGGCATCAAAATTTTCAAAACATTAAGTACGCAACCCACATTTGATGTTTCCAAAGTACGCGAGTCAAATTGATATATTGCACAAAGTACGCATGTCACTTTTGCAATAAACTCAAACAAGTTTTTATACTAATGTGAGTGTAAAACAAGTTTGAGTCGGTCTTGTGAAAAACGTGTTTTACACTAAGATAAGGAAAAACGTGTTTTTTCCCAATTGCCTTCTTTAATATTATCATGTGTCTTCTCTAATATTACAAAGTGTCTGTTGTAATATTACACTTATAAATACTCAAGCAAGCACTTTTATACATTTAAATAGGTACTTTTAGTGGTAGTTTTAAAACTGTCTGTCTTACTATAATAAATTGCCTCTTGGAATATTGAAAAATGCCTCTTACATTGTCAACAAGTGTTTGGGGGTTTTCAAAATTTTAAAAACAAGTGTCTGCTCTAGTATTAAAAAATACCTCATGTAGTATTGCAAAATGCCTCATATAGTGTAAAAAAGTGTCTGGTGAGTTTTTGTAAGTGCCAAGCGAATTTTTCTAAGTTCTAAAACAAGTGCCTGCCTTAGTATTAAAAAATGCCTCATGTAGTATTGCAAAATGCCACCGCGTCGTTTAGTAACGTTCCGTTTATTTACAAAAATGTCACTCCGTATATAGAAAACACGTTTTACACTAAGACGCGTGTAAAACGCGTTTTTCCCAAGATTTTCTGAACAAGTTTTCCATAAGACTAACTCGCTTTAGAATGGGTTTGACATTGCTAAATTCTGATAAATAATTGATTAAAATTAGGATAATGATATGTATAGTAATATCTATAGTTTAAACTCATAGTGAAACTCTGTAATCAGTTAGATTCTAAAAAATCCTTGTGAGTCCCACTGATAAAAGCTCATCCAACGGATTACAAAGTTTCACTATGACGTTTCACTATGTTTATCATTGTACTTAAAATTATTGATAACAAATCAATTCTTATGTTCCTTTTGAATAAATAAAAAATCAATTTCTTAGGCGAGTTGGTTTTGGGGGAAACTAGTTCCTCCAAGTTATAAAAAGTCCTGTTTTTTAACCCTTTTTAAACTCTAAAATGCCTAAACCTTAAACTTTAACCTCTATAAAAACATGACTTTCTATAACTTATGGAGAAACTAGTTTCCCCCAAAATTTTCTCTTCTTAGGCTACTAGTTTCACTTGATCCTTAAGATTTCTTTTACACAAGAGCATCATAAATATTCAATCGCAAGTCGTTTCAACATATTTAAAGGAACAATAAAACACTTCATTATCATTGTAATCCATTTGTTGTAAATGCTTTTTACTTCATCACATCACATTAATTAAAATCTTTAAAATAATTTCCAACAAGATAAGCATGTTTAGTCTAAATGGTCATAAGTGTATAGTTACTTACCCATCCGTTTTATTATAGTGTCATATTTTTGTTTGAGTAGGTTTGGGGGAAACTAGTTTCTCCATAAGTTATAAAAACTTAACTTTTTAATACTCCCTCTGTCCCTAAATGAGTGTCCATTTTCAAGAAATCTTTGTCCCAAAATGAGTGTCTTTTTTTACATAACTTTGTCCCTAAATGTTTTTTTTCGAATTTATTTTCACAGGTTTCTTTATACGTGCAAAACTAAGTGTTTGTAAATGAGATTACAAGATTATATATGAAAATTTGCTACCAAATTGTACAACAAAGTTGAGATTTTCAGTGTCCCTTATAATGAAATTTGGACACTCATTTAGGGACAGAGGTAGTATAAGCATTAACCTTAAACCTTAAACTCTATAAAAACAAGATTTTTTATAACTTATGGAAGAACTAGTTTACCTCAAAATTTATTGTTTTTCTTTTATTCAGACCTAAATGAATTTTACATTTCAAAATATTAAAGAATAATTTTCGTACGTTTTATTATAATATAAAGCAATGCAAAATAAATGATATATACTAAAATTTATATAATCCATTATAATATCTCTATTTTTTATTTTAAAAATTAACTACAATACTTGTTAATGAGATACATATGTGTTTGATATGGGGTAAGAAAAATCAATTTTACTCTTATTATTATGGATGGGATCTTTTTCGGGACTTTTAATATACTCCCTCCCATCTACAGTACATACATCTTTTATTATTTTAGAGTTGCGCGAGAATTAAAGAAAGGGTAGCAAATACGTATATTGTGAATAGAAAAGCGATTGCGAATATAATGATTCGAGAATGTGACTTATTATTTAAGTATGTATAGTAAATAAAAAAAATAATAAAGATTAAATTTAGAAAATAAAACTTATCAATGAGACACAGAAAAAAATAATTAATGTTAGTTATTTCAGTCTGAAAAAATAACAAAATGTATTGTACGGGGGACTATAATTTTTCCACTAATAATGTATGAGGAGTAGGGTGATAGTGGATTTCGAACCGCTCCACCGAGCGGTTAGCTCCACCCGCTTCACCCAATGGCTCTGATTAGAGCTACCTCATTGGATTTTGTGTTTGACGGATGAGATGTGTCCGAGCTCGGTAGGACCCACAAAAAAATTGAAACCATCTTAGCCGCACAGATAATGAGCTCGCCTATATGGCCTTGATCGGAGCCGTTGGGTGGAAGGATAGAGCTAAAATGGGGTGGAGCGGTTCCGGTCCGGTGATAGTAACTTAGGGCTTGGTAAAAGAAGTTGACAATTCAAGGTCCACCATTGGGTCATTGGTTTGAGTGGACGTGGCTAGTTGGAAGATGCGACTGAATCCATACTTCCACAATGAAGATTTTTAAATGCCATTGACTAGTCCGGCATTGGATTTGAAATAACAAAGACTAATAATTAATTGGCTAAATATTAGAAACCCCTCACACTTTCCAAATTTTACTGATAGGACCCTATATGTTAAATACTCTCCGATTTATATAGTTTGCTTTGAGTTTGACAAATTCAATTGAACTTTGATCAAGATTTTATGAAAATTTGATAATTTAATGAAAACTTCTGCACTTTTAATAATATTACCAATAACATTTTTAAGATCCCATTAAATTTATTATAAGTTTATACATTTTTAGTCAACTTTCAATCAATTTTAACTATCGAAATTGTAATGAGACATTTTTAATGACACTATTGTATTTTGTCTAGTCCTAAATATGTCCATATGGCTTAACTGTGTGGCTTCTTTCTAAAATTATATATAAATTATTTTCAAATATGTGTTTTAATTCAACGATGGATTGATTTTCCACCATCGAGATTATTCGTGAGATTTTAGATTTTGTATGTAAGTTCTTTTGTACTTTTACTTTAGAAAACATATCCACAGTATCAGTGGCGAGGCTACATATACATGAGATGGGGTCAATCGACCCCTTTTAATTTTAGAATGTGTCAATTTTAGTACTTTTAAAATTTTTGAAAATGACTTTTTACTTCTAAAAATGATGAATCTATACATTTTGACCCCCTTAATTTATATAAATAATATATATAAAAAAGGCACTAAGTTGTTATTTTGACCCTTTTATATGCTAAATCGGATACTTGGATTATAATATTTATTCAGAAAACAATCTTAACCCCCTTTTAGTAAAAATTTCTGAGTACATGTTTGACATGTTGTGATTGTTTGGGGGGTGTAAAAGAAACAAAAGGAAAATTCAACAAACTCCAAAAAAAAAACAAGAGGCGGCATCTCAAAAATGGAATAACTTCATCTTTATTTGTGAGTGTCGTTTAACGGTTCAATTTGAATGAGAAATGGCCGCCTTTGGATTTTGAATTGGCCTTGCACTTAATTGGATGGACCGCAATAAGCTTTGTAATAAATTAATTACTTTATAAACTGTTTGGATTAGGATATAAATATCGAGCAATGCTAGGGGCAAAAAAATAAGGTCACAAAATCTTGCTAACAAGATGATGTGACGATATTTTATTGGTTGCATCGATAATGGACCCGCCACACTCTAATTAAAAACACCAGTAAAATCATTACACCTAGGATTTTGTGAGTAAATTTTTGTGACTTTTTTGCGCCCATAATATTATTCATAAATATCCGCACCAAGATATTGTAAAATCCAACTTTTTGTTGTTCATGCCAGAAGTTAAATGTTATCATTGTTTCACAAGGAATGTCTTTTGATATTTGTTGGTTAATTAGTTCAGATACAGAAAACAAGAGTTTAAATTTCATCAAATGTCACTAGGAAACAAAATGTATTGGGCACATTAATCAAAGATTAAGTACTAGTATTTAACTAATACGTATACATATTTGAACTAACATTTTTTAACATTTAGTAATAACTGCGAGTGATTATACAACCTAAAAACTATGACAAAAACTTGTATGAGAACACCATGACCCGTCTCATAGTAGAGACGGGTCATTTTTTACCAATGACCCGGACCCACGACTCGCGGGCATTTTATTATTATTATTTTTTTCGGTTTGCCAAAAGTAGTAGTTACTATAACTAAATGTAACAACGTGTTACTTATATGTAACAGTTTGTATATATAAAAGTAATACATATATACAGAAAATTAACAGTGTTTTTTTTATGTTTTCTTCACTTGCCAAAAGTAATACTTATTATAACTAAAATGTAACGAACGTGTTACTTATATGTAACAGTGTTTACATAATTGTAACACATGTATAGAAAAGTAATAATTCAACCATTTACACTTTAGAACTAAAAAACACTTGTTAGTAACATTATAAAAATAAGAAAGTAACAATCTTTATAAATGAATGTTGCATTTTACTTGTATAATAGCATTGTAAAACAGTTACGTTTACTTGTATAATAGTATATCCATATGTTTTCAAATAATAAGTTACAATGGATTCAATTTATCATAATACATGTAAAAGTATTACATTATCTATAGAAATCTGTTACAATTTCATCTATTAAAGTGTTACATTTACTTGTACAAATAATTACATTCATGTATATAAGTTGTTATTTTTCAAATGTTACTTTCTTTCAAAAAAAATCAAAATACTAAAAAAAAAAAAAAAAAAAAAAAAATGAAAAAACACTATTACATTTCAGTATAAAGATAATTACATTTAATTATTGTTAGTGTTACACGTATTTATAGTTAGTATTACAGTTGAAAGATGAGTAAAATGAGCTAATTTTTTTTTTTTTTTTTGTAAACTTGTGTTACATTTACTTATAAACAATGTTACTTTATAAGTAACACAGTTGTTACATTTAGTTATACTAAGTATTACTTTGGCAAACGAAAAAATATAAAAACTAAAAAAAAAAAAACGATTTTTTTCCTGAATAAATAAATAAATTTTGGGTCAATGGGTCGCTGCCACGTGGCAGATTTTGAGTGGAGCATGGGTTGGGATCCTACGCTTCGCGGAGAATGTTGTACATGGATCATGGGTCGACCCGTCTCTTCTATGAGACGGATCTAGGTGTTCTCACAAGAGACCACCTCAAAAACTAATGGTTCATTGATAGCCAGAATGAATAAGCATGATTATTTATCTTTATAATAATAATAATAACAATTCTTTTAGGGGTCGTTCGTTTGGTAGCCCTTCTTAAGTTGGATATGATTATTAGTCTATTAAGTTTGATGTTTAGTAGATTAAATACTACCAGTATACTAATCTTAACAACCCGGATAAAAACTCTTATCCCCCCTATCTCCTTCATATTTATCCAAAAAAAATGGGTTGTGTTATTAATCCTTATGCTAATAATCAGCTTACTATTAATACGAACTAATCATATCAGCCAATCAAACAAGCCCTTAGTGGTTGTGTGATAACTTGATAAAAAAACTAGATATGACAAATAATACCGTATAAGGTTGTTTGGTATGATTTTAAAATTTTAGATTAATTAGAAGGTTGGGGATGATAAAAGGCTTATCCTTTTTATTTATCCCATGGGCGAGTGTGGTCAATTATTACGGGTTAAATAAGCATACTTATCTTTGTCTTGCTACTAAATGAGCCTTAAGAATAGTCCTGTCTCGAAAATTTAGTCAATTTCTTTTGTTGTTACCACAACTGAGCTTTTAGCAACAATTTTGGCTATTTTTTATAATCTTAATAAACATTGATATTGATAGAATTTATAATGGTGTATCAATGATAAGTTGTAAATATTTATTAAAATAATTAAAAGTAGCCAAAATTATTAGTTAAAATTTATATGTAGTAACAATGAAAAAAAGGGACCAACTTTCAAGATAGAGGGAGTTCTTAATTTATTACAATGTCTCCAAACCGTATTAATTATGCCACCCTCTGAATCAATAATTAAAGTAGCCTAAATATTAATTAAAATTTATTTGTGAGCAAGATTTTGTTACCTTATTTTGTGCTTCTAGCGTTT
>JAOWBW010000472.1:0-31844 GCA_026119855.1 Campanula takesimana
ATCATTTTCGACAACGGCTCTCACTTTGAGAAAGAAATGGACGCACTTTTGGTAGAATACAAGATCACCAAGCACAAGTCATCTCCTTACCGTCCCCAAGCAAATGGCGCGGTCGAAGCAGGAAATAAAACCATCGAGACCATCGTCAAGAAAATGGCCTCAACAGGAAGGGATTGTCCCGAGAAGCTACCATTAGCATTATGGGGCTACCGCACATCAATACGGTCTGCAACAGGAGAAACTCCTTATGTATTAGTCTATGGTTCTTAAGCCGTACTCCCTATCGAACTTGAAGTCCCATCTCTACGGGTCCTCCTCGAGAATCAAGTCAACGAGGTCGACTGGATGCAAAGTCGATATGAACAACTAGCCTTGCTCGACGAGAAAAGGTTAAGAGCACTCGAACGCACAAGGGCGTATCAGCAAAGGATGGCAAGAGCTTTCAACAAAAAGGTGAAGCCTCGAAACATCAATGTGGGAGATTTGGTTTTAAGACAACATCCTCCTAATGCCATGAATCCCCTGGGGAAATGGGGACCCCGATGGATCGGTCTGTACGTGGTCAAAAAGATACTAAGCGGTGGTGCAGTCTAGCTCGTGGATTTATATGGTGACCAGCTGCCAAAGGAGGTCAACCTCGACAAGCTCAAGAGGTTCTACGCTTAATAAACAAAGACCATAAAAAAAAAAAAAAAAAAAAAATCGCTCGCTAGGTTGAAAACCAGCAAGGGCGGCCTAGGCAAAAATTAGAGCACGTGCAAAAAAGAAGCCCGCTAGATTGAAAACCCGAAAGGGTGGTCTAGGTAAAAAACAGGGTGCACACAAAAAAAAAAATAAAAAAAAAATGGTCTTTGTTTGTTTGAACTACGAAGACCTGAGCCTCCCAACTGGAGGAACGTAGGCAACCTTCGGGTGCGGTCTAAAACATATCAAAAATACCCAATTCACTTCAAATAACAAAATGCAATTTTTATTCATTCAATGAACTATTCAAACCATTACAACGGATTTATTGAGCAACAAAAGACATCAAAATATTAAATCCTAAACAAAGTGGTCTAATTGCAATCTCTTAGGGTACTAAGAAAATCCAATTTTCTCTTAGCTTTCAATGGACCACCCGATCGTCTCTCAATCCTTTTCTTCTTGGGTAACGAAGGAGCACTAATACCCACCGAAACCTTCTGTGTTGCAACACGTCTCCTAGCATAAAAGTCATCCAAAGGAGTACCGAAAGGGTCAGCGAGAATGTTACTCGAATCAGCAGCAGCCTCCCTATATCTCAAAGTGCTGCTAGGCTCAAAACCCTTTCCCAACAACTCGGCATGAAGCACATCAACCTAAGTGATGCCACGGTAAAGGGTGCCAAATAAATAATCCAAGTAGCTCTCAGGAAGGAAGACACTCCCCCGATGTAGAGGAGCAAAAGCCCAACGGTTGCGGTCATCTCCCAAGCCGACTGAAGCTCACTCGAGAAGTCAGGACCCATGTAAGCAACTGGACGAAGCATTCCGCCCTCGGAAAAGGAATGTCTGTTGGCGACCGAACTGTCGCAGAATCCGCTCTGGCTGGTAAAATGAAGAATCTCTCAAACCGGGTACAACCACGTGCTGAAAACCAAGAGTCCACTCCACAAAAGGACGAAGACCCCAAAAAGAAAGACACCACTCAATATCAACGGTCACCCGAGAGGCAAAGAATTTCTTCCATCATCTTCAGATAAATCCCGGATCAACAACTTCCTCCTATGAACAGCAAAAGGAGACAAATCACCATCCGAGAATAAATCCTGAAGTGTTCTCGGAGCCATATGGTCAAGAGCAAAGGGCTTCCCCGACACATCTTGCCCGTCCTATGTAACTCATCAAGGCCGTGCAACGTCTCCCCTACAATAAGAGGGATTACACTAAATTGCTGCTCCTTAGCTTGCAAAATAATCTCAGCCAACTGCACGTCCGCAGTCCCGAAGGGTGTAACAAACAGTACTTCGCTGAAGAGACAAACGGCCATGGCATTCCTTTTGAAAGATTGAACCACCGGGTCCTCCGAGTGTAAACTGAAGAACATCGGCAACTCAGTTATATCAATCACGGTACCGTGCAACATCTTCCTCACGTCCTCAACAGGGAGATTCAGTAACTCAACCCAAGAGTCGATGGCACCACGGTGATATTTAGGGACGGCAATCCGACCGGCCAAAGGCATGCCAAGTATGGCCCGAAATCATCAACAGTCGGCACCATTTCATTAGCCGAAAGGTTGAAGGTATGGCTGTCGCAATCCCAGAAGGCCGCGGCAGCTCTCAACAAATCCCAATCCGGCTTCAACGTCCGCAAGGTGAAAAGAATTCAGAACCCGAAGTCTTTAATGAAGGCCTTCTTGGGATGGGTCTTGAAAGAATACACAAAAGTGCCCAAGTCCTTTCATACTCACTAACAACCTTGGCATCAAGGGCAAAAGAATTGGAATCCATGGAAAATGTGGATCACAAGCAAAGTTAAGCAATAATATGATGTTCAAAAATGGCAGAAAGGAGCTGTGAGAATCAAGTGGTCGAACAGAAGATGATATTATAGCTGTTGGGGCTTCTTTTGGCCAGCAAATGTCAAGCCCGGAATTTCGCCTCCCAGACGCGCGCGCCACCCGACAGCGGTCTCAAATGCGCGCGCGTCACAATCCCACAGAGGAAGGGCGCGCGCCTCTCAGGTCTAGATCACTCAGAAAAGGACCTTGTCAGAGATCTCCGGCCTAAACTAAGGCACAGCCCCTGTCCTCGGACACCCAGTTGGCACACCTTCTTCCGGTCCGCCCTTAAGGCATGTCAAAAATTGAAAGTAGGATAAAAACTCCCACTCAAAAGTAGGCCGTCCTCCCATGGATTCCGAACTCCCTAAGTTCTGTCATGGGTGCCACACCCCCCTCAGGAGTCAATCTCAACATTTCATCCCCAGCAGGAACATTTTTCTGGTCGCGGTCAACTGTGCCCGCACCCCACAATTCAAAAAAGTCAAGTGGGACTCCAAGTGGCACGAGACTTCAAAGCAATATTTCATCAAGCGGATTCACTAACGGATTCGTCAACAAGGGTTCACCAACGGACTCATCCAAGGGATTCACTAACGGATTCATCAAGCGAGTTCACTAACGGATTCGTCAACAAGGGTTCACCAACGGACTCATCCAAGAGATTCACTAACGGATTCATCAAGCGGATTCACTAACGGATTCGCCAACAAGGGTTTCACCAACAGACTCCTCCAAGGGATTCACTAATGGATTCATCAAACGGATTCACTAACGGATTCGTCAACAAGGGTCACCAACGGACTCATCAAGGGATTCACTAACGGATTCATCAAACGGATTCACTAACGGATTCGTCAACAAGGGTTCACCAACGGACTCATCCAAGGGATTCACTAACGGATTCATCAAGCGAATTCACTAACGGATTCGTCAACAAGGGTTCATAAACGGACTCATCCAAGGGATTCACTAACGGATTCATCAAGCGAATTCACTAACGATTCGTCAACAATGGTTCACCAACGGACTCATCCAAGGGATTCACTAACGGATTCATCAAACGAATTCACTAACGGATTCGTCGACAAGGGTCACCAACAGACTCATCCAAGGGATTCACTAACGGGTTCATCAAACGGACTCACTAACGGATTCGTCAACAGGGGTTCACCAACGGGCTCATCCCAAATGATTCACTAACGGATTCATCAAGCGGATTCACTAACGGATTCGTCAACAAGGGTTCACCAACGGACTCATTCAAGGGATTCACTAACGGATTCATCAAAAGGTTCACTAACGGCCTCATTCAAAGCATTCAGCCGGCAGGTTCGCCTAACGGATCATGCCACCCTCTCTATCAACAAAAGTCGCTCGCACAGGGAGCGCACCACTATCTCTCGCAATTTCAAATTCCTGCTTTCATCGAGTCTTTGCCTTTTCTTGGTGATGTCCTCGGCGGTGTTTTTAACTTTCGTCGACGCGTTTTGCTTTGCAATCCACGTCGCCGAGGGGCTCTGTAGACACCCCGCCTTGGACCGCTCACCCCGATTGCACATTTGATCTTGTATTTCTCCCTATTTTAAGTGTTTCTCGTTAGTTTCTGCACTTCCGTTAAGTTCCTGACTGAATTCGTTAAGTCTAGGGGCTAAACTGAATGACAGGGCTGACTTTCTGGTCCATTCTGTCAAAATTGCCTTCTCTGAGTCGCGCGCCTCCGACAGGAGGAGCCAGGCGCGCGCGCCTCCTGCCCCAAAGCAGGAAACGCGCGCCTCTGGGCGTCAGTTACAGATTTTTTGCCAGGATTCTCTCCCTTGCTCATTTACTGGATTTTACCCGGGAAGGATTTCTTGGTGACTGAGTTTTGGCACCAAAAACACCCCTCTTTCACCTATAAAAACCTCTCTTTACCTCCATTTTCAAGGATCGAAAACTTAGACCAAAGATTGAACTTACAAAAACTATACAAAAAATCACTTTCTAAAGGTTCTCCAAGGATCTCATCAGCAACATTTGAAGTTCTTCAAATTGTAGGTAAAAGTCCATCTTTTCCTTTCTTTTCTACTTCATCTCCTCTCTCTCTTTTACTCTAATCAAATGTGCAATCACCCAAATCATTTTGGGACATAACTCTAATGATCACCTCATCTCATTGAGGTTGGTTAAGGGTTATCTCCTACATTCCAAATCATATTTTAAACCCCCCTTTTTATGACTTAAAGAAGAAGAAGAAGAACATTTTCATTCATGTAGATTTTGATCAAGCAAGACCAACTTAAGTTGGGCGAGATGGGTGTTTCGGTACTTCCCATCTCGTAATCTAACCCCCGAACCTCAAAACAAAGAATCTCTGTTTTCGTAATCAAACTTAGGCTATAATCAATAGGTTTTTCTTATGTTCCTCAAAACATAGGTGGCAACTCTAAAACAAGTTAGACATCCTAGGGTAACTCACGCGCTCGAGCCTAAAGCCGTGGTTCTCCCCCGGGGTATCTACATAGGTGTGACTTGGCATTTTGCTTTGAGAACTTTGAAGGCCTCGTTTGAGTCATGCCTTACAGAGGAGTGTAGACACGCTCATTTTGAGATTTCTTGCCTTTAGGTGGAGGAACCCTTTTGTAATTCCCTTTGTCGGTAGTGACAGCATTGACCGAAGCCTCTTTTGTAGAGTTTGAGGCGGCCTTGTAACGGAAGCTAGGAGCACTTTTCTTGATCTCCTTGAGCAACTCATCCATTCGGATCCCCGCCTCATACATTTGAGAGAAATCCGCATAGCAAGCCCCACTTAAGTGGGTGCGGAGATCAATCTTTAGACACTTGAGGAAGATGTCCATTTGCTCCTTGGTATTTGGCCTCTCGACAATTTCGGCGAGCTTGTCATTCCACCTTCTTATGAAGTCAATAAAAGACTCATTGTCCCTTTGAGTAGTGTTCTCGAGCTCTTTCTTGGTTGGACGGTGAGTAGTGTTTCCTTGGTACTGACTTTTGAAGGTGAGCATGGCGGCGTCCCAATCAAGACGGACTGTGAGCGGGAGAGTTGGATACCAATCTTTTGCTTCCCCCTCGAGAGTAAGAGGGAAGCATTGTGCCATAACTTTAGGAGAGACCTTCTTTGGAACCATAGCCAATATATAAGTCTCAATGTGTGCCATGGGGCAGAGTTTCCCTTGAACTTGCTTATGTCGGGCATCTTGAACTTGTCGGGAAGAGAAGCCATCGTGCTCATGAGGATGGATGACTGATAAAGGCTTGTGTCGGAGCCTTTCCCCAAGTTGAGACCATTGAAACGTTGATCCATATAGGCCATAATTGAATCAACCATTTTGTGTTCATTGTTCTTGGTGTTCGGTTCCTCCATTTTCTTGGTACGGGCACTAACATAAGGGCTTTGAAACAGACCCTTAGTCCACTCGGACTCTTCATTGTTCTCTTTTTCTTTACCCTTGGCAAGTTTGGTGAGCTTCTCTTTCACTTGCTCCATTTCGGCCTTGTGGGTCTCCCTTTGATTGTCAACGTGGGATTGCCAAAGATCATCCTTGTTTTGGTTCTCCTTATTAAGAGTGGAGACTTGCTCTTGGAGAAGTTGGACCATAGCTGAGAGTTTCTCAAGAGACATGGTGTTGTCGGTGTTGGATCCGCCGGCCATTGATGCTGTCGAAGCTGTTGGAGTAATCTCATCACGAACTAACCGATTCGCTGAATTCCGATAGACACGGTAAGTACTAATTGAACCTATATTGCAGAAGAGGCCCTTGTCAGTCTTGATAACACTTTCGGTCCATGAAGAGGCTTTAGAACACACATTGGGCACACGACTCAAAACAACATAAGAAAAGACTCATTTTTTTATATATAAGTCGGAGGGACGGAGTCCCTTTTGAGTTTCTAAGAAAATAATGGAATCGTCACACTAGTATATAGACCTTCTCGCGGTCCCATATACTTATCGGATTCCATCACGCTTGTGAATCCTACACATGTCGGGATTAAACTAAATTAATGTAGTAAAGCATACATGCGGGGACGGATTTTTATTTTCGTCCATAATAACCACTTGGGGACGGAGTTTATTTCGTCCATGATAACCACTTGGCATGTATATTTTGAAGACATTAGTTTAGGGAAATCTCGGCACATGAAAACCGACTTTAGTCATGGAGTGTTAGACCCTAACTAGAATTGTGTTGGCTTGTGCTCGGCTAATGAGAGGTTTAAGGTCACCCCCGGCATGTAGTCATGAACTATGCCACGGGTTGAGGTTTACCGCTTCGAAAGAGTCAAGGTCGGGTGGAGCTTGAAACTTCCTATGACGGGCCTCGACGGGTTTGGGGTTATAAACTTGTGCGACTCGATAGTGAGCAATTCATAGGAGTTTGTGCAAGTAGTGTGAGGTCCAACATGTGACAAAAAAAAATTATTTTATTTTTTATGAAAAAAGACAAATAAGCACAAAATTACAACTCTCGAATCACCCGTGTGACCGATAAAACAAAACACAAAAGAAAAACAGTCCAAGAGGTCCAAATTAGGCCTTGATGCAAGCAACTGTGCCCACCCCCCAATCACTTTGCTCTGTTCTGAACTGTCCCTGTTTTGGAAAGCCACCCAGAAGCGCACGCCTCTGGCCTGTATTGTGGGATGCGCGCGCCTGGCGCAGATTCTATGGGAGGCGCCCGCTTCTGGGCAAACGTGTCAGATTGTCAGACTTTGGACTCAGGGGATTGCCCTGGTCCTGAATATGCACTGTAACCCCTGCAAAAATGATTAGTGTAGAAAAAAGAAGAATATCAGGAAGCGGGCGACTCTGGTCCTTGATGTGGGCCGCGCGCGCCTTAGGCCAAGAAGGCCAGAGGTGCACGCTTCCCCCATCAGGAACCAGAATGCCTAGAAAATATAGATTTTGATCAGAAACGCAAGTTTAACCCTCAAACAGTCCCCAGCGGAGTCGCCACTGTAGATACCCCGGGAGGGCGCAACTTGGCTAGAGCGAGTGTGTTGTTCCTAGGATGTCTATTCGTGTTTTATTGTTTAGAGTCGCCATCTATGTTTTAGAGGAACATAAGAAAAACCTAATACTTAGCCTATGTTTGATACGAAAACAGAGATTCTTGTTATGAGGTTCAGGGGTGTAGATACCCCGGGGAACCACGGCTTGGCTAGAGCGGTGAATTATCCTAGGATGTCTAACTTGTTTTTAGAGTGTTTAGAGTCGCCACCTATGTTTTTAAAGGAACATAAGAAAAACCTAGAAATAGCCTAATTTATGTACAAAACAGAGATTCGGGAGAGAAGGGTTCGGGGGTTAGGTGACGAGTGGGAAGTACTTAAACACCCACTCTGCCCCGCTTATGCGGGTCTTGCTACTATTGGTGTTCTAATGCTAAATGTCCTTCAATTTATTAACAATGCTAACAATTATAATGTAAAGAAAAAAGGGAAAAGAATGATTTTATTAATTTAATGCTAAATAGTTACATATTGGACTAGTGCTAAATGATTACATTAAGAAATGAAATACAAATTAAATGAAGTTTGGAATGTCGGGATGTAACATTGGCCAAACTTCAATAGTGAAGTGGCCTTTTGGTTGTATCCCTTTTTATGGAGATTGCATACTAGTAAGACTAGACAAATAAAATAAGAGAAGAAAAGAGATGTTGTACCTTAGGAAAGAGGACTTCAAACTTGGACTTGAAATGGTGTTGTTGTAGAGAAAATGTTGTGCAAACACTTTATGTAGTGTTTTGTAGAGAAGGATTGTTGAGATGATTTGCGTAGAGTTTTTGTTCAAGTCTCAAAAATTGGGTCCCTTTCTAAGGTAGAAGATGGTGGTTTTTATAGGTGAAAAAGAGAGGGAAATGATGGAGGGAAAAGATGATCATCCATGTGAAATGGAATTGACCAATCAAAAATAAGATAAATAAAATAATAAATAAAAGAAATAAAAGAAAATCAAATAAAATAAAAAGGAAATATTTGTTTTAATGAAAAGGCTAGAAGTGTGGGATTGTGAGTTAATGAGAAAAGGGGGGATGAATGTGGATGTAAAAAGATGGTTTCTGTGATCAAGAAAGATGTTTGTAAATAAGAAAAGGGAGGGAAATAAGGTGCAATCCGTTACTGCCAAAGTGGGAAGCGCGCGGGTCCGGCTTTTGGGGCAGGACGCGCCCGCGGGTAAAAAATGACAGAATGACAGAATGACCCTAAAAGTTAACTCTGTTATGCAGTTTAGTCCAAAACTAACGGAATCAGTTAGGAACTTAACCGAAGTAACAGAAATTAATGAAAATAAGTTAAATAAAAATACTTTGTATGCAATCGGGGTGAGAGGTCCAAGGCGGGGTGTCTACAGAGCCCCTCGGCGACGTGGATTACGAAGCAAAACGCGTTGACGAAAGAAAGGAAACCGCCGAGGACATCGACAAGAGAAAACAAAGACTCGATAAAGCAGGAATTTGAAATTACAAAGGATAGAAATGCGCTCCCTGTGTGAGCGACTTTTGCTGATGGAAGAGGTATGGTGATTTGAGCGGTCCACCATGGACCAAAATTGGTGCGCGGTGCGGCATATTCTGATGCGCTGTGCGGCGGTATGGTGATTTGAGCGGTCCACCATGGACCAAAATTGGTGCGCGGTGCGGCATATTCTGATGCGCTGTGCGGCACTTGTTGAATCTGGTGCGCGGTGCGGCATATTCTGATGCGCTGTGCGGCACTTGTTGATTCTGGTGCGCGGTGCGGCATATTCTGATGCGCTGTGCGGCACTTGTCGATTCTGGTGCGCGGTGCGGCATATTCTGATGCGCTGTGCGGTACTTGTTGATTCTGGTGCTCTGTGTGGCACCTGGTGCTCTGTCTGGCACCTGTTATGTGTATGCTTTGCAGATATACGTGCTTGTGTGAGATGTGAAATAGGAATTGCGAGAGAAAATTGTGATTGTGGTGTGATATGATCTTAAAAGCACCTTTGTAATGAGAGAGAAGTAAGAATGTAGAAAGTAATCTTGTGTGCGGTGTGATTTTGAGGAAAGCATTGGATGTATTCATACCTTCACTTACCATTGCCGCTTGAGTGGAGATGGATTCTTGATGTCCGCGGAGGATGCTTTGATGGAGAATGTCCATTCTTTAGATGTTGATGAGAGAATGCCCTTGATGTTGGGTTGGCGAGATGGTATTCTGGATGATGGGTTGGTCGTGCCAAAAGGCTGCCTACGTATCCCCTTAAGAGAATCAGACCAGTGTAGTTCAAGGATGATGGAGAACGCTGGAGGAGAGGCTAGGAGCAAAGCAAAGTAAAGCACATAATTTTGCACATAGAAGGAGAAAAAGAAAGAAAAAATCTCTTTTTTTTTTTTTTTTTTTTTTTTAAAGATTAGAAAGGAAAGAATATGCACACATGTGAGGAAAAGAGAGATTTTTTTTTTTTTTTTTTTTTTTTTTAGGTTCGTGGGTGAACCATTTTAGCCATTGTGTGTTCGTAAAGCCAACCCAAGATCAAGTCATGCTCAGTCGAAGTCCGGATTGCCTCGCTTGAATTTTGTTGTCGCTGGTGTGCCCAACGAAGATTGATGTCTAGCCCCAAGAGATTTGTCGATTATGGGGCTTCAAAAGGCTTTTGATGCCGAGATGAGGGGTTGCTGATTGTAAAGCCCCTAGAATGCCTTTGATGCCAAATTTTGAGGGACTTGCATAGCCCCAAGATAAATCAGTTCTTGGACCATTCGAGTAAATCGCCCTTTGTTGTTGGCGTGAGCAATCCCCAAGAGAAGATTATGGATGCCAAGCTTCGAGAAATTGCTAAGCCCCAAATGTCATGGACTTTTTGTTTGTGAGCTTCAAGACGGTGGAATGTAAAGCCCCAAATTATCTTGTGATTGGCTCGGCATTGAGAGCGGATGTACCGTCGGGTAGAATTATTGATAGAGATCCCCTTCTTGCTCTTACTGGGGAGATGAATGGCCTCATTGTGGTTGATACCCAAATGGCGGAGGGCTTATGTCAAAGGATGCAGTAATGTCTTGCGGTGCCGTCGAGGTCGCGGAGGATAAGGTCTTGGTGTGATAAGTCCCAAATGAGTATGCTTGCTTGACTCTTCTTGAGTTGAACTAATGACGGATCTTCGGATGCAACTAGTGCTGTGGCCCAACTTTATCTGAGCTGCACCTTGTGCTTTTGATCTTGGAGAAGGGGGTGCTGAATTGCAGAAACATTGGGATTGGCCGTGGCATTTCCCGCTATAACCCTGTTTTGATTAGAGTTTAGCATATTGAATCTTTTTCCTTTTCTCTAAGACTTTCTTCATGATCTCGTTGAAAGTTCTAACAAAAATCATCAACTTCATTCATAACATCGGAGTCTTCATTTAAAACCAAGAGGCCTTTAACTTGAAGTGTTGAGAGACCCTTGAATCTTGATTGCTCTCATGGAGCCATAAGACTACTCCACATTTCACTTGCTCGAGTATTGTTGCCCAAAAGACTGTCGGTCGCGAAGCCCTAATACTGCCCTTTTCTTGAATTACTGTAATGCCGTAGCCCAAAAGATTGTAGATTGCGAAGCCCCTGGAGACCTTCGGTGCCGAATCGAGGGAGCTTCCAAAGTTGCACATGACTTGGATGGGGATACTACTGGGGAGTTAATTGCTCTTTGCCGAGGGAGCCTTTAAGACTTGACCGTAGCCCCTAGAGTGCCATAATTGATTGCGAGAAAGGTCCATCCTTGATTGGGGGAACGAGCACGGGCACACGCGACAAGAGGGCTTTTTGACATCCCTTTTGGGAGACTTTGAGGATAGTCTCACACATATTTCTCGAACATAGCCTCTAGGGTGTATTGATTGTCAAAAGAAGCAAAAGAAGTCCGTGTATTGATTGTCAAAAGAAGCAAAAGAAGTCCTTGTCCTTGAGTCACATAGCCCCTAGGGCGTCACCATTTGTTGAGTAAAGCAAGAGTGACTCGTCCTCGTGTGAGGGAATAAACATGAGAAGATATGGCAAGAGCTACTCCATTTCTCGGGAGCCTTTCGGCGTACATTAGAAGCACATACTTGAAGAAGCTTTGAAAACTGAGACACATGTTGTTGCTATTTGTTGCCCAAGCCAATTGACTAGCTAGGGATTATTTGTGCAACCTCGTGCCCTTTTATGATAGGCTCGTTCTCGGATGGTCTTGGCTACCACGGGCCTTCTTTTCATGAACCCAAAAATGCACACTGCTGGAGAATGATGCCGATAACCCAAGACAACCTTTGACGGTGCTATATCTTGTCGAGCCTTTTGCAATCCAAAGTTGACTCGGTGGGGAATTGACTTGCTGAGGAGATTCAATGTAGAACTTGTCTTCTTTAGAGGCCGGGGATCTCCATTTCTCTTTCCCTTCTCTCTCTCACTCTCTCATTTATGACGCACCCTGTTTTTTGCCTAGACCGCCCTTTCGGGTTTTCAATCTAGCGGGCATCTCTTTTGCGTCTTCATCATTTTTTATTTTTTTTTTTATTATTTTTTTTTTTTTTAATTTTTTTTTGACTCAATTGATGAGGAAGTGTGCATTGACTCTAGCTGAGGAGATAAGACATGTGATTTTGCGGTGAAGACCTTTTGTCACTAATGATGAGTGACATTGACTTGACTATGGAAGTGTCCCTAGTATTGACATGTATTTTTTATTGAATTGAATGACTCGCGAAGGCAAGTAAGTCATTAAGAGAGAAGAGAAGGAAAGCCCCAATTTGATTGCAAGAAATTGGGAGTATGCAGAAAGAATAGAAGTCCCTAGACTCGACAAGGAGCGCGAAATGATTCCAAATCTAAGAAAGTTGTTCAATCCTTTTGGTGATTAATTCATTGGCCAATGAATCGTACAAAGATGTCTTGACAAGTTCGAGATGAAGGCCAATCACCATAACGCGCTAGGGCTAAACATTTCTTCTTTCTTGCATGAGACCGGACCCGCAGGTTGCCTACGTTCCTCAGTGTAGAGGCTCAGGTCACCGTAGTTCTTGTGGATTCTCCATTCTTCGTGATGGAATTGTTGCTTCGTAGCTTCGTCCTTTGTTGGTGGATGATGATGTTGATCTTCTTTGATTGAGGGGGATTTTTTTTTTTTTTTTTTTTTTTTGTGCTCTAACTTTTGCCTAGGTTGATTGATGATTTCAACCTAGCGAGCTTTTTTTTTTTTTTTTTTTTTTTTTTTTAATCCCCTTTTGAAAACTTTGCTTCATGATTGTTGCTCCACTTTTCTTTGTCTTGATTTCGTCATTGTTGATGTCTTCGTTGTTGATGCCGTCGTCGATGTTAGCCCTTAGGCGTTCAAGTGATGGCCTTGTTCTAAAACTTGTTTAGACATCTTTTCATCATTTTGCCAAGAATTAGATTGAACAACTTGGAAGAGTGTATGAGGATGAGAACGACTTTTATTTAATGAGAAGACTCGACACTTAACATGGGACGAGAGAAAACATTAATGCACACAAAAAGGACTTTTGACTCTTTTTTTTTATTATTTTTTTATTTTTTATTCCTACTACTAGCTAGAGAAAGAGAAATGGAGATTGTTGTCGTCGTCCTCTTTGTCGTTGTAGTCTCCTTGTGGCATGATTTCTTGTAGAAGCCCCATTTCGAAACCAAATCATTCTTCTTTGATGAGTTCTTGCATGTTGGCACTCTCTAAAGGTTGCTCTTCACCCACAGTAAATTCGCCGTTGTCGAACAAATCTTGGATGATGTTTCGGAGAAGGAAGCACCCTTCGGTAGTATGGCCACTATGCTTGTGTAGCCGCACCATTCACCATGTGCATGATTCTTCGGTATCGTCTTCGGCTTGTACCCCTCTAAAGGCTTGACCTTTCCACTTGCCACCAAAGTTTCAAATGCTTCGGCTTGGGTTACTCTAGGAGAGGAGTGAAAACTCGGTTGTTGGCGGTACCTTTGTAGCTTTTGAGGGACGGGCCACTTGAGCATGCTTTATCGTTGAACTTTGCTTTGCTGTCGGTGAGCTCTTGCAAATGGGCTTTGAGTTTGGAAACCTCTTCCTTGTGAATTCTTCTTTCATAATCAAGACGGGCCTTGAGTTCGGAAACCTCTTCTTTGTGAATCCTCTTGTCGATATCGAAACGGGCTTGCCACAAATTGTCTTTACGGCGGGCATCCTCGACAATCCTATCCATTTGTTCCCCCATTGATTTCATTATGTTGAGTAACCCTTCGTTGGACACGAAATCATTTCCACCGTTGTTGTTGTTGCCGTCGGAAGCCATTGGACCTATTGGAAGAGCACGGTTGATCTTAGATTGGCCCCACAAACACCTTTTGGATAAAATGAATTAACCCACAAACAAAGAAAAGACTCAACCACATAAGGAAAAACGACTCTTTTTTGTTTTTTTTTTTTTATTTACAAAAGTCGGAAGGACGGAGTCCTTTTTGTGGTTTCTAGAAAAAATAGTGGAATCGTCACACTAGTATATAGACCATCTCGCGGTCCCATATACTCATCGGATTCCACCACGCTTGTGAATCCTACATGTGTCGGGATTAAACTAAATTAATGTAGTAAATCATACATGCGGGGACGGATTTTTATTTTCGTCCAAAATAACCACTTTTGGGGACGGAGTTTTATTTCGTCCATTGAAACAAGTTGGCATGTATGATTTGAAGACATTAGTTTAGGGAAATCTCGGCACATGAAAAACCGACTTGGTCACGGAGTGTTAGACCCTAGACTAGAATTGTGTGGCTTGTGCTCGGCTTGAATATGAGGCTCAAAGGTCACCCCCGGCATGTAGTCATGAACTACGCCACGGGCTGAGGTTTACCGCTTCGAAAGAGCCAAGGTCGAGTGGAGCTTGAAACTTTCTAGGACGGGCCTCGACGGGTTTGGGGTTGGACTTGTGCGACTCGATAGTGAGCAGTTGATAAGAATGTGCATGTAGTGTGAGGTCTAACATGTGACAAAACATTTTTTTTTTCTTTTCAAAAGAAATAAATAAAAAAACAAATAAGCACATAATTACAACTTTCGAATCACCCGTGTGACCGATAAAAATAAACAGAAAGTAAAAGAAATTGTATGCAGGCCCGGTGCCCACACACTGTCATTCTGCTCTGTTCTGCTTTCTGTGCACTGTTCTGTTTCTGGAAAATTTCCCAGAAGCGCGCGCCTCAGGGAAGTGATGTGGGAAGCGCGCGCATTGCGCAATGAATATGGGAGGCGCGCGCATCTGGGGTACCTGTCAGAATGTTAGAAGAAACTGCGGACTCAGGGGATTGCCCTGGTCCCAAATTATGTAATTTTCCCCTGCAGAAACTTGTTAGCACAGAAATATGAAATTGAAGGACAAGAAGGAAGGCGGGTGATTCTGATAATAAGGGTCGGACGCGCGCGCTTTAGGCCTAGAAGGCCGGACGCGCGCGCTTCCTACCCTTTTTACCAGAATGCCCAGAAAATAGAAATTAGAACACCAAAAGTTAAGAACGCAAGTTTAACCCTCTAATAAGTCCCCAGCAGAGTCGCCACTGTAGATACCCCGGGGAACCACGGCTTGGCTAGAGCGGTGAATTATCCTAGGATGTCTAACTTGTTTTTAGAGTGTTTAGAGTCGCCACCTATCTTTTTAAAGGAACATAAGAAAAACCTAGAAATAGCCTAATTTATGTACAAAACCAGAGATTCGGGAAAGAAGGGTTCGGGGGTTAGGTGACGGAGTGGGAAGTACTTAAACACCCACTCCGCCCCGCTTATGCGGGTCTTGCTACTATTGGTGTTCTAATGCTAAATGTCCTTCAATTTATTAACAATGCTAACAATTATAATGTAAAGAAAAAAGGGGAAAAGAATGATTTTATTAATTTAATGCTAAATAGTTACATATTGGACTAGTGCTAAATGATTACATTAAGAAATGAAATACAAATTAAATGAAGTTTGGAATGTAGGGATGTAACCTTGGCCAAACTTCAATAGTGAAGTGGCCTTTTGGTTGTATCCCTTTTTATGGAGATTGCATACTAGTAAGACTAGACAAATAAAATAAGAGAAGAAAAGAGATGTTGTACCTTAGGAAAGAGGACTTCAAACTTGGACTTGAAAATGGTGTTGTTGTAGAGAAAATGTTGTGCAAACACTTTGTGTAGTGTTTTGTAGAGAAGGATTGTTGAGATGATTTGCGTAGAGTTTTTGTTCAAGTCTCAAAAATTGGGTCCCTTTCTAAGGTAGAAGATGGTGGTTTTTATAGGTGAAAAAGAGAGGGAAATGATGGAGGGAAAAGATGATCATCCATGTGAAATGGAATTGACCAATCAAAAATAAGATAAATAAAATAATAAATAAAAGAAATAAAAGAAAATCAAATAAAATAAAAAGGAAATATTTTGTTTTAATGAAAAGGCTAGAAGTGTGGGATTGGGAGTTAATGAGAAAAGGGGGGATGAATGTGGATGTAAAAAGATGGTTTTTGTGATCAGGAAAAGATGTTTGTAAATAAGAAAAGGGAGGGAAATAAGGTGCAATCCGTTACTGCCAAAGTGGGAAGCGCGCGGGTCCGGCTTTTGGGGCAGGACGCGCGCGCGGCTCACTGGCAGTGCCGGAAGCGCCCGCGGGTAAAAAATGACAGAATGACAGAATGACCCTAAAAGTTAATTCTGTTATGCAGTTTAGTCCAAAACTAACGGAATCAGTTAGGAACTTAACCGAAGTAACAGAAATTAATGAAAATAAGTTAAATAAAAATACTTTGTATGCAATCGGGGTGAGAGGTCCAAGGCGGGGTGTCTACAAGGGGTTAGGTTATGAGATGGGAAGTACTTAAACACCCATCTCGCCCGACTAATGTCAGTCTTGCTTGATCAAAGTCTACATAAAATAAATGTTCTTCTTGTTCTTGATGATAAAAAAAAGGGGTTTTAAAAGGTGTTTGAAATATAGGGAGATGACTCCTTGACCAACTTCAATGGAATGGAGCGATCATTGGTGTCATGTCCCAAAATGATTTGGGTGATTGCACGATTGATTAAAGTAAAAGGAAGAGATGAAGTAGAGAAGAAGGAGGAAGATGAACTTTTACCTGTGCTTCAAAGATCTTCAAACACTTCTTGGTGACTTCCTTGAAAAAGCCTTGGAAATGATTTTGGTATAGTTTGTGTGGAGAGAATTCTTTTTGTCCAAAAGAGTGCTAAAAAAGGGTCATTTTAAAGGGTGGAAAAGGGATGTTTTTATAGGTGAAAACAAATGTTTTTGGTGCCAAAACTCAGTCACCAAGAAATCTTTCCCGGGCAAAATCATGTAAAATGAGAAAGGGAGGGATTCTTGGACAGAAATCTGTAACTGACGCCCAGAGGCGCGCGCTTCCCACCTTGGGGGCGGAAGGCACGCGCTTCTGGCTCCTATGGTCGGAGGCGCGCGACTCAGAGAAGGCATTTTTGATAGAATGGACTAGAAAGTTAGCCCTATTATTCAGTTTAGTCCCTGGACTTAACGAAGTCAGTCAGGAACTTAACAGAAGTAACATAAACTAACGAGAAACACTTAAAAGAGGGAGAAACACAAGATCAACCATGCAACCGGGGTGAACGGTCCAAGACGGGGTGTCTACACCACCACATATTGTGACGCCGTGCACTAAGCTCCTCATGCCTTCCTCCTTTCACCATTTTGAGCCTCCACGTTCCTCGACCATGAGCCTCCACGCCCAAGTAATAAGGCGAGTTGAAACCAAGCGATGCTTCAACCTCTCCATGTTAGATTCTTCTTGCCTCCCCAAATCAACTTCTACCTTGATTTCTTTGCAAGACTAACTTCGCCTTCTCCCTCCTAGATCAACTCCCCTTGCAATACTCCCCATGAAACTCGGACATACCTTTTTTCTTGAATTTTCTTCATGTGATATTTTGTCGCTCTCTGTTAGGGTCACTTGACTCCCACTGCGTTGCAACTTTTGAGTCACTCTCCCCCCTAACATGTCGTTCATTGATGTCTCTCCGTTTTACACCAATAGGCCGGTCTTTATGCCTCTTGCTCCCACCCGGAACAAATTTGATGTTGTCGGTAGAGTACAACATCCTCCTATCTCCCATCCATTGTTTGCGAGAAGTCCTCCTCTTCTCACATGGTCAAACTGGCTTATACCACTCACCTTTGAGTCGTCGGTTTCCTACGCAAGTGCCTGATGCATTCCTCCTCTTCTTTTATATTTTTCTCCAACCACATTGACTGCCCCAAGATCCCTTGAACACCTCCTGATCCATCTTAATCTCTGCATCTCCAAATCCCACCTCGAATCTCTGCAGATCTCATAAGAAACAAACGAACTATTCGGACTGTATGATCTTCTGCACGATTGTGACCTATTTGGCATGCTCTTGCTTCAATCAAACAACCCTAGCAGCTCTCATATTAATCATGCACGTCTTCCACACAAAGAATCTTCCCTTGCACGAAATTTGCACGCGCGCTGCACCAAGCCTGCACGTGCAATGCACGAATTCTGCACATGCACTGCACAAAAAAATCTGCAGTTTCTTTCTTCACCTTGGATCTCCCGAATCTCAAACCAAAGCTCTTGATACTAGTTGTTGGGGAATTGTGGGGGATCTACGCATCCACTAGCCCATACTAGCAGTCATCAACATGGAGAAAATAATCAACACGTGATAATATAATATGAAAGAACAAATAACACCAATGTTTGATAACCCAGTTCATCAACACATAACTACATCTGGGGGCACTTAGCCAATATATCATTATAATAATATATGAAGATTATCACAACTTTGCACATGCACTCACATAGATCTAGCATGGCCTCTCTCCAAGAACAATCTCTCTCACCAATATATTATTATCTCACCTCCCCCAAGAACACACAAGCAATATAGCCATGGCCGGGTTGTAGGATCGCCCCCCATGGCTCTCCTAGACCCCCGGCCCCCTCCTAGACACTATTTTGTGGCTCTCCTTGATATCCTAACTTTCTCCTATCAAGACCACAATATTATGGACGGATTTATGTTTATATAGGTGTACAAGGAAGCCCTAAGTCATTTGGAAGAGATTGCATCAAAATAGGAAACAATGACAAAAACTGGGTCTGTCACGTCAGGCGGGCGAGCGACCGGTCCACCAGATTGTCCCTCACCATTTTGTCTTGCTCGGTGACCCCCTCAGCTTTCTGTAGCATCTTGTTTCCTCCTTCTTGAACTCCTCTTGACCTCTAGCAACTCCCCATGACTTAGACTCCTTCTCCCCTTTGCTTCCTCGTAGTTTTGGACTCCAATCCCAACACTTAAATCTCACAGAATTATGTTTTGTGCTCTTACAAAAATAAGACCATCTGATCTGCAGTGCTTTAGGCATACGGATCATTTGATTCATAGCAACTGGATCTTGTTGTTACTTGAACTTTTAAGAGGCTTCATGGTTATTAATGAAGCTTGTAGATTTTCTGAATCTTTTGATGCTTATAAGTATTTTTATAAGTGCCAATAAATCCATTCCCTTAAGTTATCTTCCGTTGCAAGTACTTTACTCTCCCTCTTTGAAATATCACTATTACGGCTTGCGATGACAACTGACCCAGCCCTCTATCTACATCTAATCTCAGTGGGCCTTTTGCGGCCATATTTGCTCTAGCCGGTTTTGGTACGGGTCGGTTTGGTTCGGTTTTAGGCCAAAACCGACACCAAACCAATAGTTATCGGTTTATGTAATTCAAAACCATTAAGCTTCGGTTTCTTTATGGTTCGGTTTGTTCGGTTTCGGTGTGAAATCGGTTTGGTTCGGTGTCAAACCAATAGAATGGATTGTTGGGTTGTGGGTTGTGGGTTTGTTGGGCCGCCTTAATGGGCTACATTCAAATGATGCCCAATTTGAACATAATAAATAATAAGGTCAAATAAGGCACATTTTCTGGTTGAAATATGAATTGGGCCAATGGGCCATACTACTTTGGCCAAAAACTACAAATTAAAGTTTACAACTAATAATTCAAATAATAAGCTAGGAATACAACGACATAGTTTTAGGTTATCGGTTCGGTTCGGTTTCTTATCGGTTCTAACAAGTTGGAAACCTAAACCGAACCACTAATTTCGGTTTTCTAATTTTTAGAAACCGGTCCTAACCAATAGCTTATTGGACCGGTTTTTCGGTTTTATTTTCGGGGTTGTTCGGTTTTTTTGCTCAACCCAACCAGTTTAAGTTAGCGGGTTGAAACGGGTTACCCACCTCAACCCGTTAAGCTTAACAGGTCGACCCTACCCAACCCATTTTAACTCGTAAACACAAATGGCCAGAATTAATAAATTTAAGGCACCCCCCCCCCCCCCCGGGCCGAAAAAATAAATGTGTCGATTCGTTTCAACCCGCCAACCCAACCCGTTTCAACCCAAACCATTTGACCCGATAACATAAACGGGTTGTAGTGGGTCAACCCACTAACCCGCCACAACCCGACTCAACTCAACCCCGCACAATTGCCAGGGTTAGAGAAAATGGGTTTGCCCCGCTCCGCCCATATGGAGCAAACCATTTACTTTCTAACAAAACCCGTCTCACACGTGAGACCGTCTCATACAAAAGTTTTTGTTTATAATTAGAGACAAAAAAAAAATCTATAGACCGGTCATTCAGTTTGGTGCTAACAAAGTAGTTTTTTTTTGGATGTTTATTCACTCTATCACGTAAGTTTTTGAGCAGTCATTCATATCTGGCCAAAATACGTTTACCCCAAAAAGTATTAACTGATTCCCACTTTACACTCCTGTTTGAAAAGTCGGTCTGTTTGGTACCTAAATTTTCAAATTTTCTCACTTTGCACCCCAGCCCTAACGAATGTTAAGAAAATTTAACAGAATAGGTAATAAATGGACTAGTTTGTAATGATTATTAGTTTTTAAGCGTCAAATGCAAAGTTTTAAATATAAAGTACTAAAAATTTAATTCTTGTTACAAAATAGTTAACATTATATATCTTAAATTTGCTAAAATAATATCCGTAATATCATATATTCACATTATCTTAAATAATTAGTATTTTCTTTTTAAATTGGGTATTTTTATTGATATTTCCTTTTTAAAAGAACATTGTATTTTTTTCGGAAATAAAAAATTACAATATTTTTCTAAAATAAATTTTAAAAATAAAAAAATGTTATAATGATTTATTTTTACAAAAATAAAATTCTTACAAAAAAATATGATTTAAAAGTTTTTTTTAAATATAAATATAACATTACAATGTTCTGTTTTAGAAAAAAAAAAATCTTTATTTTTTAAATATTTTTATTTAAAATAAATAATATAAAAAAGCGTACTAAATTTTTATTTTAAATTTTATATTTCATTTAAAATATATATTTTAGCATAAAAATTTTGTATTATTTTCAAGAAATATTAATTATTTAAGATTTAAGATAATGTTAATTATTTGGAAAAAGAAATAAATTGTTAGTACTTAATATTTAAAAATTTGCATTTTGACCCTTAAAAAACTAATAAGCATTACAAACTAGTCCATTCGTTACCTTTTTCTGTTAAATTTTCTAACATTCATTAGTGCTGGGTGCAAAGTGGGAAAATTTGAAAGTTTAGGTACTAAACAGACTGACTTTTCAAACGAGAGTGCAAAGTGGGAATTTGTGGATACTTTGGGGGCTAAACGTATTTTGGCCTTCATATCTCGTACCATAATGCATATTGGTGTTTTATTAGTAACTTGTGAAGAGAGTTTTAGTAGTAGTGTTTAAAAGTGTTAGTGATATTGCTACGAGTGTCGGTGCTTTTGGTTAGTTAGTGGCAATACATGTGTTATTAAGTGCCGCTACTTTGTATGAGAGTGCTAGTGTTTGTGTTAAAGAGTAACGGTACATGTTTTAAAGAGTGTTAGTGAGTGAAAAAAATAAAGAGTGTCAATGATAGTGTGGTTGTATTAATAAGTTCTTGTTATTTACAAAAATATCACCTCACATTTTAAAATGAATGGCACTTATTTACAATAAAGCCACCACGCGTTTTTAAGAAGTGTCAGTATATAAAAATGTCATCGTGCCTTTTTAAAATACATTTTAATTATTGGGAGGGGCTATTGCCACTACAAAAATTACTCATCCACTACATTTTTTATAAATAACTTCAACGTCTCAAGATGTTACAATTTTAAAAGGACATACTTCTGAGGTTTAAGAAAGTTTATTTCCTTCGATTCATTTTTATATTTACATCTCGAGTTTTTCTCCCTTGCCTCTCCTTAGTCCATTTTAGTTAAGGTGCTGTTTTTCCTTTCTTCCTTGCAGGTTTATGCTTGTGCTTGGAGTCCCACTCATTCTCTTCTTGCTGGGTGAGTGAGTAAGTTTGTCATTTAACATGTTTTTGATACTAACTATTCCTCAGTATCTGCAGCCAAAACTATTCATGATAAAACACCCCTACGGGTTATAATGGGTTGGGTCGTGCGGGTTAGTGAGTAATGGGACAAAATTGCCAGGCCTCTTTCTCTCTCATTATGACTTGTCTCTTACTTGAGACGATCGCACGAGAGACTTCCTCCCAATTATATACTACCTCTGTCCCAGAATAAGAGTCCTATTATGTTTTTTGTTAGCACGAATGTATTTTGAGCAATAATTTTAGGTTATTTCAATTATAATAATGAACATCTGGATATTGATATTGGTAGTACATATAATGGAGTTTCAATAACAAGTTTAAAATCTCCATTACGATAATTAGATTAACATAAAATTATTGCTCAAAATATCTTTGTGCTAACATCGAAAAAAATAGGACTCTTATTCTGGGACAGAGTATCTATTTTCTAAAAAAACATTGTTTCTAATTTTGTTAACTCTTTTTTCTTCAATATTCGTTATATAATTGCATTATTGAAAGTTTAGAGAGTAGATAAGATGAATATTTTTAATTATTATATCTTGTAAAATTGTAAAATTTACACAATATCTCTTGAATGAAAGTTAGGCATTCTTTTTTAAGATGAGTGATTATTAAAATAATAGATTTAGAAAATATCCTAATCTAATTAATTATTTCGTTAATCAAACGAACAAATCCTTAACTTAATCTTAGGTTTAGAAAATGTCCTAATCAATTTATGAGTTTCATGTATCAAATCAATAATTTATTTAGTGTATATATTGTGACACTCTGCTCTGCAATTTAACAATTAGATAACCAAATTCACCAACCAAGAGCATAGCTGGTTCGAAATCCGAATACTGTAGAAAATTTCCTTATTACCTTATAAGGAAACCCCAGTTAGATTGCCAACCAAAAGAAAAATTTCTGTACACGAGGAAAATTAACAAAGATATCCATTACACTAGTAATTCATCCTCCTTTTTTTCATACTCCATCCATACCCAAATGATAGTTACATTTTTTTTTATGAGCAATGCTAAGGGCACAAAATAAGCTTACAAATTCTGGCTCACAACATGAGGTGGCGATATTTTATTGACTATATCGATAATGAACCCGCCACATTCTAATTTAAAACACCAATACAATCATTACACTTAGGATTTTGTGAGCAAGATTTTGTGACTTTTTTTGTGCCCCTAGTATTATTCTTTTTTTTTAATTTCAGAATGTTAGTCCCATTTCTAAAATTAAATGGTCAAAATCATTGCATTTCCGAAATTCACAATGTAATCTTAAATGTTTGAAAAATCAACTGAAAATATCAATTTGAAACGGAAGAGAATAAATATTGCACTTAGCCTCTAAAATTTCAAAATTTTTACAATGAGGAATGCCATCATTCTTATATAATTATAATAACTATCACAGTTGATCTATCAACTTCTTAACGAATGTGTTTTATTCTTAATGAATGTGTTTTATTTACTTGTACATTTTCTTCTATAATAATAAAACTGCAATATTTTTTTTATTTTTTTTAGACATATGTTACTATATCAATTCATAAAATTGTCACTATGTGTTTTTTTGCCAGTTTTAAAATAAATGTTACATTGCTAAATATGTAAATTGTGTTAGTGTAATTTTATCAAAGTACAAATATACAAACATGTAAAACACAATCAGTTAAAAAAATTTTGATAAAGTAAACAAAACATTTATTTTAAATATTATACTCCCTCTGTCCCTACCTAAATGAGTGTCCATTTTCAGAAATTTTTTGTCCCAAAATGAGTGTTTTTTTTTTTTTTTAACATACTCACTATTAATGATTCTCACAATCACTATTTGTTTTTTTGCCAATTTTTTTTCGAATTTTTTTTCACCGGTCTCTTTATACTTGCAAAACTAAGTGTTTGCAAAGAGGATTACAATATGAAAAAGACACTCATTTAGGGACAGTGGAGTATTAAAATATGAAAAAAGGAGATTGTTATAATGGGATGGGGGAGAGTATTTAACATTGTTCTTCCAAAATGAAACGGTTACAAGTAGCATTAATGATTCTCACATGCTAGCTTTGAATGCACCTACCATTCATACATAAGTACTATCATAAAAACCCAGCATCCTACTCAATAGAATTTGAATTTCAATTTCAATTTATTCATTCCCACCTCCTTTTATTTCAAACGGCTGCAAAATTTATAATGTTTGTGTAACTGATTTTATTTTTCATCTAAGACCTTAATAAATTTTTTTTATTTTTCACTTTTGTTTCCATGGATGCCATGAGAGGTTGGGAGAATCTTGGGGTGGTGGAAACTATCTATGAAGAAGAACATGAAGATTACAATTCTACCCCTTCTCCTTCACTTTCTCTCTCTTCATCTCCTCCAACTCCTCTTCACTCCAGAGTTGAGGCATGGTAATTTTATCCCTTATACCTTTTTATTTCATACACTGTTGTCTCGAAATGAATGTGTATTTTTATTTTTATTAAAAAAAATAAAAATTTACATTTATTTTGGGACAAAAGCAGAGTAGTAGTTCTGATTGATATCTTTAACTTTGCTAACTTTTCTTTTTTTATTACTGTAATTTTTCATTGTTTATGGTAATATAGGTCTGTTACTATGGGATGCCAACCGGATGTTATGATACTTGTTCAGAAATCTTGTTTCCACTTACATAAGGTATGTTGATATGGATTTTTATTTTTCATGTTTATTATTATGATCATTTCATTTCATTTCTCTTATTTGCTGGAGTTCAAATCCGTAACCGTTACAGAACAAGTGCCTTTCTTTTTTTCTTTTTTTTTTTTTTGAAGGTAAGTGCCCATTTTTATTAAAAATGAATTTAAGACGAAAATAATTTTTTTTTTTTACCTTACAAATTGGATGAGTTAGAGTCAACATTATTATTCTGGTCAATTATGTAATTAGATAAACTGGACCAATTTCTTGGGAAAGTTAATTGATAGAGACGTTGATTGTTGAGATTTGATAGATGCACTTCGTTGTTGAAGCACTCATTTGTAAATTGTACACTAGCAGAAAAAATAAAAAATACATTTAGTATTTTGGAAATTTCTAATAAAGTTAGGCTTTTACTTGTTATTGCTCGTTCTTATTTACTACTCAATAAGATTGATAAATCTTCAAATTTAATTTTCAGGAATATAATTGAGCTAATCCGCTCTTTTGACTGATTAAACTAAATTTCATTATACTCCAAATATTTCTACTTGAAAATGATGTTCTAATCGCTTTACATAGGGACACAAAATGGAGTCAAGTGTTCAAAACATTTGAAAACATCTCAAAACAATGAGGAAATTTTTTCGTTAAAGCATTTTCGGCGCAGATCAAAATCAACTGTTCAGAATCCGAATGCCATAACATTTGATGTTACCACCGAATACCCACTGAAGTTGCTGAGTTTGAGTTTTAGGGCTCGTCTGGCGTAAAGTTTTAGAAACCGAGATTTTTCAAAACGAAGATTATTTTTGGACGCTACTATTTTGAACGGGCTAAAATGGGTCAAGATTTTTAAAAATCTCCGCTCAAAAACTCTCCATTGAGACTCTTAGTTGTCAAAAAACTGGTTTTTTCCACTCTATTTTACACGCACCGCTCTACCAAAAAAGGCGTTAAGCTCCATCTTTATTCTCTATTGTGACTCAACAAAATAATTTTTTTTTTTTTTGAAACATGAGTTTGAAATTTAAATCCATGATTTAGTTGCGACATGTTTTTATTGAAATTAATTGAAAATAGTACTAACTCATTTTGTCTGATCAGATACTAGTAAACCGTGATTATAAAGACAAAAAGTTTACACAGTAGCCATTTTGTTTTGGGAAATTAAATAATTTTGTTTTAGAGAAGAAACTCACTAAATTGACTTTTTCCTGTCGGGTTGGTGTATTTATTCCACCTTACACTACAGTATTGTAGAATGAACGGTACATTTCGTTATTAATGCAAAAGTTGGGGTGCATTTAATAATTTTACATTCTTTTTCCCCTAGGATCCTCTGGCGTCAAGGAGTGGATATCTGAAACGGCGGATGTTAAATTCACCCCAAATTACTCTCTCCCCGCCGTTAAAAATAACGGCTGATACATTTACTCTCGTGGCCGATTTCTGTTACGGCAGCCACATCTTTATAACGCCGTTTAACGTAGCGGCCTTACGAACTGCAGCGGAGTTGTTGGAGATGACGGAGGTTAACGACGCTAACGGGGATAACTTGAGGCAGAAGACGGAAGCGTACTTTGAGCGAGAGGTTGTGGCTAACCCTGATTATGCGTCTATTGTGTTGCGGTCGTGCCTGTCGCTGTTGCCGGAGGCGGAAACGACGGCTTCGTTGTTGACTAGATGTGTTGAGGCGTTGACTTTGGTGGAGGACGGCGGTGATATTATACAGTGCTTTGATGAAGTTAAATTGTTGCCACCGGAGGAGTTTCAGCTGGTGGCGGCGTCTATGCACCGAGGTTTTTCCGGTAACCATGATCTACTGTATAGAATTGTTGACCTGTATCTCAAGGTAAGAATACAATTACTCCCTCTCCATCTCCGTCTGTCGAAGATTGTCTTATTTTGACTTTTTATTTTATAGTTAATAAAAATAAATGTTGATCAAACATTGGTATTGGTGTCAATTTAATAATTACATTGAAATCCTAAAAATTGTTATTGATAAATCACTTAATTGATTTATCAAGTACAAATTTTAGTTATATCGTCACCAATAGTTGGTCAAAATTGATTTTCATTAATCTTTCTAGGATAGAGAGAGTATATTTGAAAATCATGATTTTATTGCAAAATTTTGTAAAAATTACAGGAATTTGATGAAATAATTTTCTCACAGGAACATAATGGGAAGATAACAGAAGATCAGAAGAGCAAAATATGCAATTACATAGATTGCACCAATCTCTCTCCTCAATTGCTAATGCACGCAGTTCAAAATCCTCGAATGCCGCTCAGATTCATAGTTCAAGCCATGTTTATCGAACAACTGAATACACGCCGCTCCGTCATCTCCGCCGCCACCGCTCATAATCATCAAAGCAACGGCACTAGAAAGCAGCACCACCAACACCGGTGGAGGCAAAGCAAAGACGAGGAGTCGGCCACCACACTCGGCGCCATTCTCCAACGCGACGCAACACTCCGGCAAGTGGCGCAACTCAAAGCCACCATGGACGCCACCAGTTCACGGATTCAAAGCCTGGAGAAGGAGCTGAACGGAATGAGAAGACTGATAAATGAATCGGAAAATGCTAAAGACGCAACGGTGATGGGTAAGTCGGAGAGTTTTCGGTTTAGTTTGGAGAGGAAGGTGGAGAGAGGGCAAAGAGGGTCTGTTTCGGCGGGAAATCTTCGGGACATTAAAATCAGTACCACCAATGTTGAAAAGAATGGGATTCCCAATAATCAGAGGGGTAATTTCGGTAGAAGATTGCTTAAGGGTTTGAAAAGCGCACTGCGTGTGTCCGCTTCATCAAAGAGCGGGAACAGTAATAAAATTGAAAAAAATGGAGGAAAAGTTGGAGATGTTAATGTGATTAAAAAAGATGAAGCTATTCACCACAATGGTCTGGCTTTCTAGCAAGTAATAGTCCGTCTTTATCGTTTGTGGTGTGCCATCTCTTTTTTCATTGTGAATGAAATGAATTATCGTTTGCCTTAAAAAAAAAAAAAGAATTTTCACTTAATTATTTAATGCTTTTTCTCCGAATATTGTAAGGAGCACTAGGGCGATTTGAAATTTCTGTAGTGACCCACTAGTTGAGATGGTACGCATAAGTAGGTTAAGATAGGTGTAGCTGTAAGAAAACTAGGGATGACAATAGGTGTAGCTGTATGAAAACTAGGGATGACAACGGGTTGAGTTCGAATCGGATCATGCTTGGTCCGAATCCGATCCGAACACTAGAGAGCTTTGACCGAACAAGATCCGATCCGAAAGTCCCCAAACTGCGCCCCGATCCGATCCGAGATTGTTAATTTTTTTTCCCATTGTAACTCAGCACAACAGATGGTGCAAACTGAATTTGGAAGGACAATGAATCTTCAATGTTCACACAGCAGTATCCTTGAACCAAGAAAAAGAAGAAAAAAAGACTACAATTGTTTTCAAAGAAACCTACAATAGATAAAAACGATGTGTTATGTATAATGTGATTGTTTATTTCGGATGGGACGGACCTGTTATCAATATCATTATCATCATAATCATAATTGTTGTCATCAAGATTGCAAGGATCATCCACTAACACAAGAGTGTCAATGTTTCTCTGAGAAAGGGATCATCAAAGTAAACTTGTTGTGACATCCATAAAAGAAGCACGATAGTAAGGTGTTTGGCACTGCCTTCTTTTTCTCACCTAACAGAATGCAAATTGAAAAAAAGGAAAATGAATGCTGATGGTTCTCTTGAACAATTAGTTGCCTATTAAGGAGAATATGAAATCCCCACAAGCGTAACTAAAGAAAAAGCAAGGAATGCAAATATCACCATAAATGGAAAAAGAAAAAAAAGATAGAAGGTAATCTACTACTATTACACATGAATGTTGATATTTATCATGTAGCATGGGCTGAAATCATGTACCAGTCACTGCATGAAAAAAAAAAAAAATCATCTCATATAAGTTACAGCTACTCTTAAAAGCTTTAATCGCAAATGAACATATCTTATTATAAGACTTTTTATTGGCATATGGGCATCAAATGTTACAAAAAGTGAGTCTTCTAAAATGATTTTTTTTCACACCATTTAGGCCCTGCCCCGCAGATCTGAACCCCGCCCATACCTTAAAATAGATAAAAAATTTTTATAGATATCAATATCAGTACTAACAAAGAAATAATTGCCACAGTTACCCGATAACAATCAGTGAAAACCTATTGCCATTTCCCCCTGACCGCGAAAACAATTTCCAGAGACCATTGCACCCAACCAGATCCGTGTTCTAGAGACATCAAATTATCCAATTCCATCTACAAAAGCAAGAATTATCAGTTAACCAGAAACAGAAAATCATCAATATCTGTCCAAACAAATTCTTCCACATAAAATTTCCATTAATATATGCACGTGTGCGCAATTTCACAATCTATAAACTGAAAATAGAAGGAAACCCTGATGGAATGATTGGATTTTATAAGTTACCACAAGACTTCTTTCCGTCGACTTGGCTTCGATCAAACAAAGTAGCAAACTTCGGATAAAATGTGACAATAAATTTAAGGCAGATTAGAGATAAGGGCGGTAGCCACATAGAATAGATGATATAGAGGCGATGAACAAATCATATGGTGCCCTAAGCATCACTTATATATAAGCACCACTTATATATAAAGACTGCCTTGGAAAAACCTAAATGGGCCAAGTCATCTAGAATACCATTTCTATCACTATGCTAGTATGGGCCGTAAAAAGCCCACCGGGATTAGTTGTCAAGGCCTGGGTCTGGTTGCCATTGCTAGCCGTATTGCATCTATATTTCATATTTTCAACCAAACTAGTTTAGGGATAGAGCTGGTATTCTAGATGATTCGGCCCATGAGGTTTGTTGTCTAATCTAGCTTTTATGTGTTTTTGCTCTTTATGCATTTGTGCCAATATTTTAAGCAACATGGTGGTATTTTTTAGCTTACTTATATCTTCTAGATATAGAAGGCAGTCAAAGTAACACCTTTTCTTCAGGTTGCATAGTTAATAGAGGAATTGTGAGTTTCAACAGAGAACACGATGGAAAGAAGCAGTAGCTAATAGTCAATGGGGAATAGACTGAACTAGCTAGACTGCTAGATATGTTTTCGTAATGTCAATATTTTAGAGATGTGAACTATTTGTCTTTGGTGGAAGATGTTGCAGCATTTATCCCAATGCTTGACTATAAAGATCCAGGGCCACTCCTCCCCTAGCCAATTTTGGAATGAAACCTCAGACTTTATCATGGTATCACAATGTATATCATGCTTAGATATTAACACTCCCCCTCACGTATAAACGTATGCAAGCAGGAAGATTCAAACCCAAAACATTGCCAAACCTAGAGCTCTGATACCATGTTAAGTAACCAACTCCTCTAAAACCTTAAGGTGATAGAGAGGCACCCACAATGTATATCATGCTTAGATATTAACAGAAGATGTAGGAATAATTAATTTTGTTTAATAAAATAATTTGTTATTTTAGAGATGTGAACTATTTGACTTTGGTTGGAAGATGTGAACTACTTGGCGACTCATAGTGTTGCTTTTGTTACACACCATTCCTCTAAAGACCGTGTAGCACACCCCAATACCTCTGTTACGGGACGTTGCTTATGGCGCCATAACCTATCATTTCTTTCCTTCCACATAGCCCATAAAGCCATACCAAAAGTACAAACATCCTCATCCCTTGTCAGTTGTGTGAAGAAACAATCTTTAAAACAATGAAAAGAAACCCCAAGATTATTAAGAACACACTTTCAATGTTTATTTTCTAAAGGCCACACCGTTAATAATGCGGGTATACCATCACTCATTTTCTTCATTTCTTATATTGATATATATAGGTAGAGTGGTCATTTATTATCAAATGCGGGGAGTATCTTGGTCATTTACTACCCAAAAATCCTCCTGTTAGATTTGATTTAACTTTCTTAACGATCATAATATACTTATAGTGAGTGTTAGTTATATGATGACACATGACAAAAATTCATTAAATAATTGACAGCTAAACTAGTAGAGTGAGGGCAATACAAAAAACCATACTTGGCTGATGACATTCTAGATGACTTAGCCCATGAGCACCATTTATATATAAAGACTGCCTTGGAAAAACCTAATGGGCCGAGTCATCTAAAATACCATTTCTATCCCTATTCTAGTTTGGTTGAAAATGTGAAACCTAGATGCAATACGGCTAGCAATGGTAACTGACCCAGCCCTTGACAACTAATTCCTGTGGGCTTTTTGTGGCCCATACTAGGATAGGGATAGAAATGGTATTCTAGATGACTCGGCCGTTAGGTTTTTCCAAGGCAGTCTTTATATATAAATGGTGTTTAGGGCACCTAAGGATTTGTTCATCGCCTCCCTATCATTTATTCTATGCGACTGCGGCCCTCATCCCTAATCTCCCTTAAATTTAAATTTATGGTCACATCTTCATCCGAGGTTTGCTACTTTTGTTTGATCCAAGCCGAGTTGACACATGAAGTCTTGTGGTAACTTATAAAATCCAATCATTCCATCAGGTTGCGTTCTATTTTCAATGTATAGTCACTGTATTGTTTAGTTTTCAAGACATCAGTTGTTCTACTTTTCTTTAGTTTCAAGACTTTATAATTTATGTTTTGGAATCTATCATTATGTTATAATGTGTTGTCTTTTTATACTAAACAAGAAATTCGAACATAAAAAATTATAGAAATGCATCTTATTTATTTTTTGTCCACATTTAGATTTGGTATATATCGAGTACCGACCGTACCAATCCTACTAATAAACTTGGCATACCAACTTTTGTGGTTGATACTGGTATTGTGTTGTAACACCCCTCCTATTTCTTGTTAAATATTTGGCATACTTGTTAAATACTTGAACTTGCATATTATGTGCTAGTTTTTACTTGGTTAAATTTTTAACTGCTTTAAATAGTTAAGGTGGTTAAATGTCTAGTTTTGACTTTTGGATCATTTGTGAAAATTTGACTTTAGGGGCCTTTTTGTTAAAAGTGAAACTTGAGGGACCTAAGTGCAATTCTTTGAAAGTTGCCAAGTATATCTTGTGTTTGCCTGGGAGAATCATTTCTTCCCCAAATCATTCTCGTTGTTTCCTCTGTTTTATAAGTTAGGTTTAGGGTTTTGCCTATTCTCGACTCCTCGAGTTAATTATCCCTCCGTTCTTGATTCTGATCCCGGA